>VDFB02077505.1:0-82338 GCA_007258455.2 Sequoia sempervirens
ATCAACAACTAACAATATATTTCCAATTGGAAATGTGTTTTACCATGTACGAAATTGACCATCAAGCCATTGAGCATATTGAGAGTGTTTGACATATTTAGGTAAAATATTATCTTTAAATTCTCTAATGAATGCATGCACATTAATTTTTTCTATGGTTAGCTCACAGCGTTTTCCAAATTTTTCATCCATTAAAGAATATTCAACATTTTTTTTTTTTAACATCTATTAATTGTTGTCCAAATGAACATGTAAAATATTTGCATGCATACATTCTCCTAACAATGAAAGGTTTTCACATCTATTGTATTGTCAAAAAATACATACATTTAAATAAAATAAGTGTCCACTAGATGGTTCACAAAATAAACTTACTATAAAGTCCTTGATTGTTTGAGGTGGCATATTAATACCACATTCCTACATAATTTTGTTAGTATGTAGAGTGCAACATATATATTCAAAAATATTATAATAATAACAAAATTGTACATAATTTTGAGAACAAGAGATTCATTATTTATTAATTCTAACATACCATGGTTTATATTTTTCAAATGATCTTTGACTTATGCTAATATTTGGTAAGATTGAATCATCTAAAAAAATTATAAAATTCAATTTGAGTTGTATATCTAAGAGATATTTTGGATGAGGTTCATGGATTTTTTATCCCATCCTTAATTTTAAAATATCTCTTATATTAGGTGTGTTGGTGTAAATAAAGTTTTGTACCTAGTTAATTCATTACTAGGGGACTTAGTGGAATTATTTACATGTTAATTTTACTTAGGTTCTAGGAATGAATCTTTCTAGAAGGTGTTAGTTGTCATTAGTTGTTATCTTATCTTTTGATTTGTAACACATGTGTCCTAAGTAGTTGTGATAAGTTGTCACATGACATAGGATTAAGAAACTTTTCATAATCTTGTTTAGTCTTGTGTCTCACCTTGGCTATATAACCAAGTCGTCTCATATGTAAAACACATAACAATTGGATTGAATTCCATTGCATATTGATCTCTCTTTTGCTTTCATGAAGTGCCTAGATCTTGGGTGGCTATAATCTTCAACCAATATTGCATGGTGTAGATTTATTCTATACTAAATCTTACATGGTATTAGAGCTTGTAGGATTACTTCTTGTTAGTCTTTATTAAGAGATCTTGGTTAATCTTGAAAAGTTGAGTCTGCTCTTCTCTTGCATCTAATGATGATCTGGAGAATTAGAAAAACTTGAAAGAAATACTAGATTTGGGGATTTTCTCTTTGTGGCTTTCTATTACAGGTTCAATTGGAGCTTGTCGGTGCAAATCTAAGCTCACCATTGAGATCAAAGGGTTTGAGAAAGTTATTTTTTCCTTTTGTTTCATCCAAATCAAACATATGAGGCCAAATCTATGAAGTTTTGAAGCTAAAGAGTGGTTGCTAGATCTAGAAGATAGCTGCAATTTTGGAGTACTTTGGGTCAAAATTGACCTTGCCATCATGTCCAGAAGAGAAAAAAACCCTAAGATTGACTGTGAAATCATAGAATCTAGAGAAGTTGTCCAGAGAGGGGAAAAAATTTCCCAAGGAGTCATTCAACCCCCTAGGTCACCATTAATATGATTGGCATGATTTTATATATATATATATATTTCAATAAAAAACATTGAAATTTTTTCAAAAAAAATATATGATAAAGTTTACTACAAATTATATTTAAATTTTTTTATTAAAAATATCAAAAAGGGATAAAAATATATAAAAAGCTCTATAGTTTTTGTAGAGTACCTGTTGTACTCTACAAGGTACTTGATGCTCACAGTGGGCCATGTGGTTCCCTTTTAGTGGTGTCAGCCTCACCTTCTACTCAAGTTCCACCACCAACCATCGGCGGCCGCAAACATAAAAATTCGGTGGCTATTTTAATTAAAACTGACAATTTTTCAATATACTGGTGTATCAACAAATATTTTGGTCCTACCAAAAATCCTGCCAACTACAGTAAACAAATACAAATATTCCTTCGATCTAAGGCAACTAGCAACGTCTTAGAGGACGTAAAATTTAAGCTACCTAACAAAGAATATTCTAGTGGATATAGACAATATCCTATTTTGATGGTCATTTCGACATCAAATTTAACCTCATAAAGTTATGATGTCATCGCCCCTTTGAGCATTTTAGGACCAAAGGCTTTCTCAATCTGGAAACCTTTTTTGACTAGGTTCGTGAAGGTTGTGCAACAATGCACTTGCAATGCATATTAAAAGGGTCCTAGAAGTGTTTGAATGAACATGCCCACCTTTTCCTTTCCAGGTATGTCAATGTGACACCGACTAGCTAGACTTCTCCATTTTTGGAAGAATGGGATGAATTTCTCACCAGCATCCTCTTGCATGAGATTGCATAAGCTAGTAATAGAGGTGTCCATGTCAATGTTGTACGCGTAATTTTTTATGAATTTTTGTTTAAGCTCATCCCATGTTTGGATATCCTTTTGGGTGGAGAACCATTCAAAGGAAAGATCTATGATACTTTTAGAAAATAGTCTCATCAAGTAAGTTTTTTCATAAGTGGCGTCCATAAAATTGGTTGCAAATTTGCGAACATGTTCAATGGGGTTTGTCTTTCCTCTATATTTGGTAAAATTAGGTGACACATATCCCGAAGGAAATGGTGGCATGTATAGGTTCATGTTGAAGGGATATACATTTAGGTCATATGAGAATTTTGATTTCTTGCCAGATATTTGTATGTTTTATATGGTCTTCTCTAGACCCATCAGTTTTGCTTGTAAGGAATCTATTACAGGGTCATTTGTGGTCCCATACATTGGATTGATTGGTATGCCATAGGCCCCTATTTTTTGTGCGTGGATATTGGTGTATTGTGGAGGGATGGATTTTTGTGACATGTATGATGTGTTAGGATTTGCGTGTTGTTGGTATTGAAAGTTTGGATTGGGGGTATGTTGGTGAGTATGAATGTGGGATGAGTATGTTGGGATGTGTCCCCCATCCATTTGTGTTGATATTTGGGGGATATGGTGACCATGAACATTTTGATTTGTGAATGATGCCATACACTGTGTTTTTTGACTACCTTGTCCAAATTGTTGGGTTTTTACAAGGGGAATGTTCATATTTTGTCCTTGGGAGGTGATGACTGTGTTGATGTCTTAACATTTTTTTTTCCTTGAATAAAGATCCGTCGTTTACCTCCCCCCAAAGGATTTTGTGAGCTACCAATGAGAGGATATGTCAAAGGTGTACTCATGGTACTAGACGTACTTGTCAATGGATGATTTGTATGACTTGATGATGCCCCCATGGAATTTACCATACTGGTAAAGAGAGGATAGGAGTAACTTGCCCACATTGCTAACGAGCCAAAGGTGGTTCTAGCCGAATGTGACGATGTTGTGGATATTGTGGGAATTGTGACAGATTGTGATCCTCTAATGGATGTAGTGTTTATTGAGTTGGAGGTGTTTGGAATGTTGGAGGTAGCATGCACTGTCGTTGTAGCATCAAAAAGGGTATTGCTCATAGTGTTTGGAGGTTGACCACTATTTGACATGTTAAGTGCATTGTTGATGTTAGGGTTAGGAGATGTTGATCTCTGCGTGTTAATGTCAAATCCTTGAGGTAATTTGGCTCCTTGACTTAAGAGTATGGACAAATATGTGTCTCTATCATATAGGACCATTTGTTCCATGAATTGGGATGCCTCTGGAAATTGTGTTGCTACCTCTAGGTTTTCCTCAAGTATTTGTCTATATTCATCCTTACGTAAGAATGGTTCAAAGGGACTGTTTGATGAGGATGGTATGGTCATGATAGGTTGATTGTTCGTGTTGGAAAATGGATTTTCAAATGTCCAATTTGGATCATATATGGGATTGTTGACATTGGAAGTGAAGTTTTGTCCAAAATTTTCCATTTTTCATTTCTATTTTTGGAGTCTAGTTTCCACCATAAAATGAGATTTATCAAATGAAGATGACAACTAAATGCAAGGATGACACTATGCAAGGTCTATGTTCAAAATGACGACTAGGATGAATAATATTTTTGGATTTTTGGGAATAAAATATGCAATGTCTAAACTAGAATGCGATTTCAAGAAAAGGGATACCAAAACAATTCTAAGCTCAATCTTTGTTTTCGATCTCTGTTACTAAAGGACTTGTTGAAAATAAAAATAGGACAAGGTCAAAATGACTAGTGAGTTTTCCTAACTAGACTTTTGAGTTGGAAAATCTCACAAAAGGGACAATGATTGAAAAAAGGAATGATGATTAAGTCCACGATAACCTAGTTTCGAGAGAAATGATGTTGCAAATTGTGCTGAGATTTTCCTAATCCAAAGTATGCAAGTATTAAAACCTAGGGTCAAGTTAATTCCTAATGTATGCAACTAAAAAAAATGAAAGATGAAACCTATGGTCAAGAATGCAAAATAATGGTTGAAAATTTTGAGCAATTTCTAAGTTGGTTTCTGACATAATCCCTTTGGAAATACTGTCTGACAAAAGATTAACAAAGTGTAGACTCAGATTTGACTTTGTATGAATATTTTTCTTATGTCAGGAAAATGCATCGTTTGAGACCTCAAATGTGTCACAAAATTGCGAATGCATTTTTGTTTAGCAAAGGCGGCTCTGGGAATGACAAATGTGACTTAGTTTTGCAAATGCAGTTTTGTGAGGATCAGATGCATCGCGAGGCATACATATGCGGTGTTCTGAATTGCAAATGCGTTGCAGTCTTTGGAAAATGTGGTTTGACTGAAAGAAAATCTAATCTATCTACTGTTGAATGTTGTGTGTAGAAGTGAAAATGTAGTGAATAATTCCTAAAAGATCTAGCAAGCACTTGACAAGCACAATGTTTTGAATTTAAGCAAGTGCACATAATACAAGTACAATCCTAAAAGGCCAATAGGCCAAGGGTTTGTATACTTGATATAGCCCATCGATATACCCCAGATTGGTGCTAAACACCTTTCCTTCTCGAGAGCGGATAGCTTAGAATTTTGGTGGAATTGGCTCCCCTCCATGGCTCATTAACATCATTCGAGCACACCAAATTTGGATTCTTGGGTAGTTACTTCCCAAGAATTGCTATCTCTACTCAAAGGGATCAGTAGTGAGTGTCTTCGGGCATGATACTGTACCCTGCACTATATCAAGCAATGGCCAAAAAATGGTTGAACTCTAAAACAAAAGGTGTTTAGTACGAGAATTCCATTCGTAGGGCATGATCCATGCGATGAGAGTCCCCTTTCGGATCCATTTTTTCAAAACCCTATGTGTGATTCTTGGGCTTTCCCCAAGTATCCACTTTTATATATCAGCTGGAAGTCCCTCAGGTTTAGGGCGCTACCAGTATGAGTTGTCCTGGGGTGAGTACTTTTTCCCACCAGAACAGGCCCAAGTTCTAGAGTTAGTAACCGTTTCTCTTACACCTAGAATCACCCGAAAGCACAAGGGAAGATAATACTTCGATTACTAAGTCATGAGGGAAATAATACATAAAAATGGGTTTGGTTTTCTGATCACTAAGTTTTCACAAGGTGAGATTTTGTAAACACATTCAGATGAAGTAGAAACACAAGTTCTTTTTAATTGCACTAAAAGGAAATGTGTACTAATCCAAGAAAAAGATAGGCACAATGTTTTAGTGTTCATTCTTTGACATTCAAACCTACAAGACCACAAGTTAGTAGTTTGAATATATGCCTTTGACCCACGAAAATCTCCAACGCCACATGCTGCAAACCCTAATTAGTAATACAAAAAATAGAAAAGCATAAAATAGAAACATACAACAAATAGAAAAAAGACAGAAACCAGAAAGCCAACGAAAAGAAAATTCAACAGGGGAATGTGTCACAGGAGATCAAATGCGTCACGGTCTGACTGAAAAATGTGTCACACTTCTATCGTATGCAGTGATTCGTACCTCGAATGTATCATGTCAGAGCTATTATGTCATTGTGGCCCTCGAATGCATCGTGATGCATCAGATGCGGCTTGGGAAAATGCAAATGTGGTACGTCTGTACTTGTACCTACAAAAACAACATAAAATAGAAAAAAGAATGTACGGAAAACATAAAATAGGAAATGTTGGGTTCACCAATGTATCTAAGGGTAAAATTTAGGTTAGACTTGTTGTTAGCAAATCAATAAAGACTAAGAAACCCAAAGAACTATGAAGTACAAAGGAGATTAAAAGTAAGAACGATTATACCTATTCCTCGAATCTTCCATGATTACCTCCATAGCACCTTCTAGCTTGCAACATATGATTGATTCCCTCAGATTGAGTGTGTGAGCATTTCAATTATGACATTGTCCTATGCAAGTTTTGAAGGATTTATAAAAAAAGAACTATGCCTATGCCTATGACAATATGACTCTAAAATGTAAAATAACCTTATGCATAAATGTGTCAGAATAGTGCAATCTATGTGTGTAATCTAAAAATGAGAGAAAAATAGCATTTTATAGAAAATGACATTTTGATTGGATGGATGAGATCGACTTTTGACAAAAGCCTAAAATTAGAGGATGAGATTAAATCTGACAATCCCTAATCATGGTTAGGGAAAAATCCTTAAACGAGTGGTCGAGATGCCATCTAAGAAGATCGAATCGGCTATGGAGAATAAATGAGATAATTAATTAGAAAATAAAGATTTTCAAAAATCAGAAGATAAAGACTGCCTGATTTGTGAGATTCGAAAAATCAGGAAGATAAGAGTTGAACTAAAGATCAAATTTGAAAAATCAAGAATCTGCCCGATTACTTGATTTTTGGAGGAATATTACCATTTTGAATTAAATTAATTAAAAATACGGATTTTGTGAGATAATAAATAATCAATTTTCAGATTATTTACTAAAATGAACTGTCAGTTAAGAAAGTGATATCATTTTAAATAATTAACTTATTTAAAATGAGAGAAATGTTAAATTAGGTAATTAAATAATTAAAGATAATTATTTAATTGGGAGGATATGATTAGTAATTAAATAAATTAATAAATTCATTTAATTATGAGAATTAGTGACATATTAAATAAATAAATGAAATTCATTTATTTAATAATTAGGAAGAAATAAATGAAGAAGAATAATTAAATAAATTAAGAAACTTATTTAATTAAGGGAAGACTTAGACAATTAATGATGTATTTAATAAATAAATAAAATTTATTTATTTAATAATCATGAATAATAAAAGGACATGAATTAATTAAATAATTATGAATTATTTAATCAATAGTCAAATGTGGACCAAGGACATAATTAAATTTCATAATTATACTAGGATGAAAATGGTAAAAACAGAGCTTGCAGGCCTAGGTCATTTTTAAGTGTCTACATTTTGCCCCTCTTTTTCATAATGTAGCATGTCGCATTGTGACAAAGAAAATAAGTCAAAGATATGCCCCAGTGCAAAATAAGATGAGGAAGAATGATGAGGAAGGTTATGGTATGCCCCCTCGAGAGGACAGGCAAATTCCAAGAACATGGGTGTGCTCTCAAAATTAATGAGAAGACTAGAATAAGAAGAGAAAAAAAAATGTTAGTGCAAAAGATATGGATGATGATATGGATGCAATGAATATATGAGATGAGTGAGAGAAGATGAGAAGAAAGAATGAGATGTATGTTAGTTCCTAGACCAAATCCTTCAAAACTTTAACATAGCACTTTAATTATTATTGCTCTTAATCACCATTGGGCAAACTGTTGTAATGGCCAACAAATACCATGATATGACATAGATCAAGGTGTACAAGGTTGTACCATCACATAAGACAAGAAGTCACAGACAAGGATGATCATGACTCATACAAGGATCACAATTTTCCCAGTATTTTTGTCATAATCAACCACAAGCAGAAAAAGACAAGAAGGAAAATTCATGAAACATCATTGCTTCTCTAAATCCTGTTTCCAGGACATCCTTGAGAAACTAGTAGCATAATTGCCAAAATAAAAAATAGAGTCATTATCATGAGACGTCATTGTTTTTCTAAATCTCAAAATCAGGATCTCGATGAGAAACTAATAATCATGCATGTTATAATTCAAGACAAACGTCATGATACGTCGATGCTTCTCTAAATCCTATTGTTGGGATCTCGCTAAAAAACTAGTAACATGATAAAAATCCAAAAGACAAGTGCCAAGTGTTTTCCAAGTGTGTCTGGATACCCATTGTTCTAATGTCAAGATGTCAGGTTTGATGACGATGAGATGTCGGGGTGTCAAATTTTTGATGATGCCAAGATGACGAATGTCGAAGATTGCCAAATTCAAGAAGGACACATCCTGAATAATGTTGATGTCAAGAGGATTGATCCCTAAATGTTGAAAGGGGTCCCTTGAAATGATGATGATGCCTAGGAAGGACACATCCTAAGGCATAAATGACATATTTTGTTCTTTAGAAGGACACATCTAAAGAATACTAATGTCAAGAGGAGTGATCCTTAGATGTCAAGACGATCCCTCAAAATGTCGAATGACAGTGATGGTGCCTAGGAAGGACACATCCTAAGGTGTGAATGATAGAGGTTATCTTTAAGAAGGACACATTTGAAAGCTAACCAAGAGTTGACAGTTTGATAGGTTATGATCATTTGACTTCTTTCGACCACGTTTGACTTGTGTTGACCATATGTCAATATTGCCATGATGATATGATCATCGTGTTTGAATAAATGATTGCAATACTTTGTTTTAGGAATTTTCCCATTTGGAAAATTATTTTTCTTGACTTGAAGAATTTTGACGTGTGTGCTAGTGTAGTGCCATGAACCCTAATAGACTGACCCAGTGCAGCCTCGGGGGCTCATCGACAGATGGCCTTGCTTACGTCATACACTCAGAGACCTCATAGTTTGACACGACCAATGAATTTTTCTTGATGACCAAAGATTGCATCATGATTTTATTTTGACAAACCTAAAAGGACTAACCTAATGTCTCGGGGACTCAAATATGAGTCTTGCCTACTTAGCAAATGCGCAGAGACAACATAGTTCGGATGAGTGACAAAGACTTGACTAATACGACGTACATGATGAAATGTGACTTTGTTTTGCATTTGTTGAGTAGTTTGACATCTTGTGGTTTTCTTCAGTCTTTCTTCAAGATGTTTTGTGATGTTTTTGTCTTTTTTCGGGACTTTTTGCAATGTTTTTGTCTTTTTTAGGACTTTTTACAATGTTTTTTGTCTTTTTTTGGGACTTTTTGCAATGTTTTTGTCATTTTTTAGGAATTTTTGTGATGTTTTTGTCTTTTTTTAGGACTTTTTGCAATGTGTTTGACTTTTTTCAGGACTTTTTGTGATGTTTTTGTCTTTTTTTAGGACTTTTTGCAATATTTTTGTCTTTTTTCAAGACTTTTTACAATGTTTTTTTGTCTTTTTTTAGGACTTTTTCTAATTTGTAGGTCTTCCTTAGGACATTTTAGCAATTTCTGAAACCGTGCATGACATCCACTACAGTTACATGATAAAAATTTTCCCCCCAGTCAGGTCCAAGACTCAACCAATTTTTAAAGGACACGAAGAAGAGATATGCATGTGGTACTAGATGGACAATATAGAGGACTTGATGTCAATCGTTTATTAACCATAATAAGAAGAGTATGATGTCATGGTGAGTGTCATGATAGTGATGGTACATGTGTTCCATCCTAGGCCTAGGTAGATAAAGTAATAGTAGATGGTCGAGCAATGATTGACTATGCAAGGTGCCTGTTTGCCAGGTTTTCACCATGTTACTTATCCAAAGCGCCTATTTTTCAAGTTTTCACTGTTGGAAGAATCATTTTTCTTTACTATTTTTATCATTTTTCTTATTTTTTTTGGTGCTACCAAGACACTTGTGTTCCAGGTTTTCATCAAGGCAACGATTTTTTACCCTTTTTCAATTTTTTTGTATTTTATAGTTTTTAACTCGATCTCCTAATGCTATGCATAGAAATTTCGGAGATGTAAACTATTTATAGGCTCTATCAGTTGTTCTCCATCTTGAGTCACCAACTAATAAGCTCTAGAACCAAAAGAGGATATGATGACATAAGGACCCAACCAGTTTGGTTCAAACTTGCCTAGCTTTTCTCTGTCAGCCTGGTTCTTAGGGTTCTACGTGAGGACTAAGTCACCAATGTCAAACTTCCTGACCATGAATTTTTTATTGTAACTGTGGCAAAGGTGGTTCTGATATGCTTGTAGATGGTTCAGGGAATTCTTCCTTCTTTCCTCTAACATATATAGTTTGTGTAGGCATGATTATCTATACTTCTCATCATCAGTTAAACCCTTCAGGCAGACTCGTAAAGAAGGAATTTCAACCTCAATGGGAAAGATGACCTTAGCTTCAAAGACCAGGGAAAAAAGAGTGGCTCCTATAGGTGTACGAATGCTAGTGCGTTAAACCCATAGAGTAGGGTTGAGTTGTATATGCCAATCATGGCCAGCATCATTGACAGTCTTTTTGAGGATTTTAACAAATTTTTTATTTGACGCCTCGGATTGACCATTTCCTTGCAAGTAATATGGAGATGAAAAATGGTTTTGGATGTGAAATCACTCACATAACTCATGAACATCTTGGTTTTTAAATGGACGTCCATTATCAGTGATGATGGATTACAGAAGGCCATACCGGAAAATGATGTAATTGAGAATGAACTTGGATATTTGTTTTTCGGTTATGTATGTAAGTGGGATGGCTTCTATCCACGTGGTAAAATACTCCATGGTGGTGATGATGAATTTGTGGCCATTGGACAAGGTAGGATGGATCTTACCCATGAGGTCGAGTCCCCACTGAGTGAAGGGCCAAGGAAAAGTGATCGTCCAAAGTTCCTATGCTAGAGCGTGGATCAAATCACTGTGAATCTAGCTTTGGTGACAAGTCCTGACATATTCTATCGCATCATTTTCAATGGTCGGCCAATAGTACCCAAGTCTCTTTACTTTCTTGGCTAGAGTAGGACCACTTGAATGAGACCCACATATACCATCATGTACTTCACGTAAGGTTGTACGTGCTTCATTGGTGTCGAGACATCTAAGGAGGGTGTCATCAAAGCTACTATGATAAAGGGTGTTGCTCACGATGGCGTATCTTGCAGCTTTTCAGATGGACTTCCTCTAGTTATTGGATAGGTTAGGTGGAATGGTTTGAGACTTAAGGTAGTCATAAATATCCTGGTACCAGGGAGAGTTAGGACCAAGAAGTTCACAGACCATCTCTGACTCTGGAATGTCATAGGCAAGGACCAACAATTGTTCTATTAGGAATTCTAGCTAAGGCATATTGCTTGGTATGTCGAGGAGAGAGCCTATTATAGCCATTGCATCTGTTGCTTTGTGCCGCTCTCTCGAAACTTGTTCAAAAGTTACCATGTGGAAGTACATTTGAAAATTGTCAACCATTCATTTGTAGGGCATCAACTTCTCATCTTTTGTGTCATAGTCATCATTAACCTGGTTGATGATAACTGAGAATCCCCATAGACATGTAGTGCTCTGATTTTCCATTTTATTGCCATTCTAAGTCCTATAACTAGTGCCTCGTATTCCACCACATTGTTTGTGCATGGGAAAGCCATGCAAAAGACTTAGAAATGGAGTCTCCTTGAGGGGTGATGAACAAGATTCCTACCCCCGAGCCATGATTTGTGTGTGATCCATCAAAGTAGAGTCGCCAAGGTGACTTAGGTTCCATATGGAATATTGAATCATCTGGAAAATATGTCAATAACGGGTGATCACTTTGTAAAGGTGCATCCGCCAACTGGTCTACTATGACTTGTCCTTTTATTGCCTTTCTTTGTACATATTGAATGTCATATTCGCTCAGAATCATGACCCATTTTTCTAGATGTCTTGTTAACGCTGCCCATCTTAACAAATATTTGAGGGGGTCGATCTTTGCTACTAGTTGTGTCTAGTGACTAAAAATATAATTTCTTACCTTTTGTGCTGCAAAGACCATGACTAGACAAGCCCATTCAATTGATGTGTAGTTCAGTTCATACCCGACCAATGTTCGACTGATGTAATATATAGCTCTTTATTTTTCTTCTTGGTCATTTTGTGCTAGTAATGCCCCCAGTGATGAATTAGTGGCAGAGATGTATAGGATCAATGGTTTTCCATGAATGGGAGGCATGAGGACTACTGGTGATAGTAGGTACTCTTTTATTTCCTGAAAGGCTTCCTGACATTTATCTATCCACACAAAGGGGATACCCTTGTGCAACAAATATTGGAATGGTTGACACTTATTAGCCAATTGTGCTATGAAGCATCGAATAGATTGTACCCTGCCTTGTAGGGTTTTGAGTTTACTGATACCTCAGGGAGGAGGCATGTCTATGATAGCTTTTACTTTTTCTAGATCAACCTCAATGCCTCTTTGAGAAACTGTGTATCCCAAGAGTTTACCTGATGTTACACCGAAGACACATTTCTTAGGATTCAGTTGGACTTTGTATTCTTCTAGTCTTTTGAAAATTATGTCAAACACCTTCAAATGATATTTTCTTGTTACTAATTTAGACAATAGGTCATCTACATAATCTTCCATTATTTTATGCATCATGTCATGAAATCTTGTAGTCATAGCCCTCTGATATGTGGTGCCTGTATTTTTAAGACCAAATGGAATGACATTCCAATAGTATGTACCCCAAGGGCAAGTGAATATTGCTTTATGCTGGTCTTCTAGGGCAATGTGAATCTAATTATAGTCAGAGAAACCATCCATGAGGGACAACATCTCATATCCTACTGTGAGGTCAACTATGATATCAATATTTGGTAAAGGAAAGTCATCTTTTGGGCATGCCTTATTTAGGTACAAACGTGGATCATCCCATTTGGCTTTGTTACTGGCACTAGGTTAGATATCCATTCAGCATAATCAATAGATCATATGAATCCAGTGTCTAGAAGTTTCTTCAATTCAGCCTTGACCAATAGAGCGACCTGAGGATGCATTTTGTGTAACTTCTGTTTAACTGGTTGGCATTAGGAAATAGTGGCAGATGGTATAGAACCAGTTCTAGGTCTAATCCTGGCATGTCAGCATAGGACCATGCGAAGTTGACTTTACGTTCTGCAAAGAATTTATGAAATTTTGGTCTCTCTTCCTTAGTTAGGGATGCAACAAAGAGGACCATTTTGGGATCTTCTGCAGTTGCTATGTTGTCTTCTATAAGCATAGCTGATTTCTCTTGTTGTATGGGAAGAAAGTCTAGTGCTCCATCTTTGGGCACCTTAGAAAGGATTTCACCCATAGATATGTCCTTTGTTTTTTATTTTTTTCATCAAATGGTGCCTTTCGATTTTCACCTAAAGACGTTTCATTTTTTAATTTTGTGACTAGAGGATGGAGCAGTCTCGCCAAAGTAGGCTACACAATGTAGGTCAATGGTGAATCCTGCCTTATGATCACCACTGGGTATGCCCTCATGTAATCCCATAAACTCTACAATTGCCTCATCATTTTGAAAAGTGTCCAAGACTGGTGTGCCTTGTTGGTCCCAATAGACTAGTTGAGGATAAACTAGGGAAATGCCATTGTCAGTGTTGGTGAATTGAGGGGAGGATGCAGAAAGCATGCAGACAGATTTGGTGATATTGTAGATGAAATTATCATCATCCAATTCCACATCAGACTCTATGCAATATTCCCCTTGACTTGTTTCATATTCGTTGTCAAAATAAGGGGTGAAGGACTTAGAGTCATAGTTGTCAGTGTCATCTGGTACTTTAGATGGATTGGACTGAAGGGATTTAGATGGTGGGTCTTGTATGTCATGGGAAGTGGTAATGGGACTTTGACTATTTGGTGCCTGATCAATTTTAAATGTTTTCCAAAATCTTTGTTCAAAGGCCAGTTCCCTTGTTTTGACAAACAAATCATCGAGGTAAATGCCTCTAAGGATTGTTTTGAGCTAAAATTCTTACCCTTGGGAGTTAGTTTCAGGTGGAGGGTTTCCTTTAGTGGTTCTGGAGCATCTTTTTCGGCGCATGTACTTCACTCACTTTGAAAGTCCATTGTTCCATTATCATATATGATTCAAAATCAATCTAAGATAATTTTTGTGGTTTAGTTGTTCGCGGGTTTCTTTATCCAGCGGATGCTTTTTGCTTCAGGGCTACTTGTGCTATCAGTTCTGGTCCGTCTGCGTCCATCCACGGCAATTGGTCATATTCTACGAACCGTCCTGATATCCACGCAACCCGTTCGGCCTCTATCCATGCGCAATCCTTTCTCCAACCGGTTCCACCATTCATCGGTCGATCCATCCGGTCATTCGCGATGGCGAAACACCATCTCCCGCCATCCGTCCGGTCTCGTCCAGCTCGTTCTGCGGCGGCATTGAGCGGTTAACGGTCGGCATGACGGTTTCTCCGGTCGATAGCGTCTGCCCATCCTGCCATAGCCCATACCGATGTCCGTCCGGAATGTTCACGGTCCGGCTGTCGATGTCCGTATCCATCCCAACCTCCACGGTCGTTCAACCACCCGGCGACAGCGACCCGGAATTAACGTCTGATCATGGCGTTCACGTCGCAGAAACCCAGTTCATTCCGTTTGCCGTCCCGTCCGTGCCGTTATCAGCATGGTTATCTTTAGGTGATTTTAGTATTGATCAGAAAAGGTGACATGGTGAGGCATAGTGAGGTATCCCACCATGGTCTCAAACTGATTGACATCAATATCTTTAGGGACTGATGACTCTTGCAGGGTTTTATCCAGTATAGCCTTATGCGTGGGAGAGATACGGAGCAGCTCGAGTATAGAAATTTGCACGGGATTTTTTCCAAGCTGGTCGATAAGGTTGAACTGACTCTTTGATTGCCACTATTTTGTGGTCGAGATGGGTTTTAACTATTTAGGAGATGGGCTAGGTATGGTGATTTTAGGTTGCCTAGCAGGAGATGGACCAGCTATGGTGACCTTGCCACTTCAAGTAGTAGCATTGCATTAGGGTGCTCTCTTGACCGTAATGGTATTGATGTATTCGTCATCAGTTTGGACATTATTTATAATAGGTCCACCAAAATAGTCGTACTTGGCACGGGAAAAGTTGGCTTGATTATTGTTTATCTATGGACCTGGCGTGGAAGCATTATTAGAATCATGGTCTTGCAATGGGTTCTTATGAATTGTATGATCGGAATTAGAGGCAAATTGTTGTCCACCTACCTCAATGATATGACTCTCGATAAGGTCTTGTACTAGGTTTTTCAGTTGTCAACAGGTAGAAGTTTTATGTCCTTTTGCCCAATGATAATCAAAAAATGCATTATCGTCCCACCATACTGGTTTGAATTGCCCGGGGTCATATGGTTTTGGTTCTTGAAGTCTGATGACACCATTCTGGAGGCATTTCATGAGGACTTCCTTGATGGGCTCACCCAAGGAAGTGTATGTACAACCCTTGGGGAATTGTCTCATCTAACGATATTGTCCTTGATTATTTTGGCCACTTTGATTGTTTGAAGGGACATTGGTAGGGGGTGTCAATATTGTTGTTGGTTTGTTTTGTGGTTGAAACCCTTTTAGAGCTAGTACAAGACCCATAGTTTTTTCATTCTTGGTGTCAACAACACCATCATTTATAATGTGTTTATTTCTGACCTAGTACTTGTTTTTTTCAGTGGGAGGATTTGCATTCGTGTTTCTAGGACCATATCTTAGCTCTCCCTTTGCAATAAGGGCTTTCTCAATCTGGACACCTTTTTCGACTAGGTCCATGAAGGTTGTGCAATAATGCACTTGCAATCCATATTTTAAGGGTCCTAGAAGTATTTGAATGAACATGTCCACCTTTTCCTTTTTAGGTATGTCGATGTGACACCAACTAGCTAGACTTCTCCAGCTTTGGAAGAATGGGATGAATTTGTCACCAACATCCTCTTGCATGAGATTGCATAAGCTAGTAATAGAGGTGTCCATGTCAATGTTGTACGCGTAAATTTTTATGAGTTTTTGTTTAAGATCATCCCATGTTTGGATATCCTTTTGGGTGGAGAACCATTCAAGGGCACGACCTGTGAGACTTTTAGAAAATAGTCTCATCAAGTACATTTGTTCATAAACAACGTTCATACAATTGGCTGCAAATTTGTGGACATGTTTGATGGGGTTTGTCTTTCCTCTATATTTGGTAAAATTAGGTGACACATATCCCAGAGGAAATGGTGGCATGTATAATTTCATGTTGAAGGGATATACGTTGAGGTCATATGACACTTCTAATTTCTTGCCAGATAGTTGTATGTTTTCTATGGTCTTCTCTAGACCCATTAGTTTTTCTTGTAAGGCATCTATTATAGGGTCATTTGTAGTCCCATACATTGGATTGATTGGTATGCTATAGGCCCCTATTGTTTGTGTGTGGATATTGGTGTATTGTGGAGGGATGGATTTTTGTGACATGTATGATGTGTTAGGATTGGCGTGTTGTTGGTATTGAAAGTTTGGATTGGGGGTATGTTGTTGAGTATGAATGTGGGATGAGTATGTTGGGATGTGTGCCCCAGCCATTTGTGTTGATATTTGGTGGATATGGTGACCATGAACATTTTGATTTGTGAATGATGACATAGGCTATGTTTTTTCACTACCTTGTCCAAATTGTTGGGTTTGAACAAGGGGAATCTTCGTATTTTGTCCTTGGGAGGTGATGGAATTTGACTGTGTTGACGTGTTAATGTTTTGTTGTTGTCCTTCAATAAAGATCTATCATTTACCTCCCCGCAAAGGATTTTGTGAGATACCAATGAGAGGATATTTTGAAGGTGTACTCATGGTACTAGACGTACTTGTCAACAGAGGATTTTTATGACTTAATGATGCCCCCGTGGCATTTACCGTAGTGGTAAAGAGAGGATTAGAGTAACTTTTCCACATTGTTGAGGAGCCAAAGGTGGTTCTAGCTGATTGTGATGATGTTGTGGATACTGTGGGAATTGTGATAGATTGTGATCCTCCAATTGATGTAGCATTTATTGAGTTGGAGGTAGCATGCATTGTCGTTGTAGCATCAAAAAAGGTATTGCTCATAGTGTTTGGAGGTTGACCACTATTTGACATGTTAATCGCATTGTTGACATTAGGGTTAGGAGATGTTGACCTCAGCGTGTTAATGATGAATCCTTGAGGTAATTTGGCTCCTTGACTTAAGAGTATGGCCAAATATTTGTCTCTATCATATAGAACCATTTGTTCCATGAATTGGGACGCCTCTAGATCTTGTGCTGCTACCTCTAGGTTTTCCTCAAATATTTGTCTATATTCATCCTTACATAAGAATGGTTCAAAGGGACTGTTTGATGATGACAGTATGGTCGTGAGAGGTTGATTGTTCATGTTCATAAATGGATCATCAAATTTCCAATTTAGTTCATACGTGGGATTGTGGACATTGGAAGTGAAGTTTTGTCAAAAAATTTCCATTTGTCATTTCTATTTTTGGAGTCTAGTTTCCACCATAAAATGAGATTGCTCAAATCAAGATGACAACTAAATGCAAGGATGACACTACACAAGGTCTACGTTCAAAATGACAACTAGGATGAATAAGATTTTTGGATTTTTGGGAATAAAATATGCAATGTCTAAACTAGAATGCGATTTGGAGACAAGGGATACCTAAACACTTATAAGCTCAATCTTTGTTTTTTATCTCAGTTACTAAAGGACTTGTTGAAAATGACAAGATGACAAGGTCAAAATGACTAATGAGTGTTCCTAATTAGAATTTTGAGTTGGAAAATCTCACAAAAGGGACAATGACTAAAAAAGGGAATGATGATTAAGTCCATGATAACCTAGTTTTGAAAGAAATGAAGTTGCAAATTGTGCTGAGATTTTCCTAATCCAAAGTATGCAAGTATTAAAACCTAGGGTCAAGTTAATGCCTAATGTATGCAACTAAAAAAAATGAAGGATGAAACCTATGGTCAAGAATGCAAACTAATGGTCAAAAATTTTGAGCAATTTCAAAGTTGGTTTATGACAGAATCCCTTTGGAAACAGTGTTTAACAAAAGATTGAAAAAGTGTAGACTCATATTTGACTTTGTATGAAGATTTTGCTTATGTCAGGAAAATGCATCGTTTGAGACCTCAAATGCATCACAAAATTGTGAATGCATTTTGGTTTAGCAAATGTGACTCTGGGACTGACAAATGTGACTTAGTTTTTCAATTACGATTCTGTGAGGCTCAGATGCATTGTGACGCATATAGATGCGGTGTTCTAAATTGAAAATGTAGTTTAACAGGTCTAATGCATTGCAGTCTTTGGCAAATACAGTTTGACAGAAAGAAAATATGATCTGGCTACTGTTGAATGTTGTGTGTAGAAGTGAAAATGTGGTGAATAATGTCTGAAAGATCCAGCAAGCACTTGACAATCACAATGTTTTGAATGTAAGCAAGCACACATAAGACAAGTACAATCCTAAAATGCCAATAGGCCAAGGGTTTGTATACTTGATATAGCCCTCTGATATTCCCCAGATTTTTGCTAAACACCTTTCCTTCTCAAGAGTGGATAGCTTAGAATTTTGGTGGCATTGGCTCCCCTCCATGACTCATTAACGTCATTCGAGCACATGAAATTCAGATTCTTGGGTAGTGACTTCCCAAGAATTGTTGTCTCTACTCAAGGGGATCAGTAGTGAGTGTCTTCAGGCATGATACTATACCCTGCACTATATCAAGCAACAGCCAAAAAATGGTTGGAATCTAAAACAAAAGGTGTTTAGTACGGGCATTTCATTCATAGGGCATGATCCATGTGGCGAGAGTCCCCTTTCGAATCCATCTCGTCAAAACCATAAGCATGATTCTTGGGCTTTCCCCAAGAATCCACTTTTATATACCAGTTGGAAGTCCCTCGGGTTCAGGGTGCTACCGGTCTGAGTCATCCTGGGGTGAGTACTTTTTCCCACTAGAACAGGCCCAAGTTCTAGAGTTAGTAACCATTTCTCTTACACCTAGAATCGCCCAAAAGCACAAGGGGAGAGAATACTTTGATTACTAAGCTGTGAGTGTAATAATACATAAAAATGGGTTTGGTTTTCTAATCACCGAGTTTTCACAAGGTGAGAGCATAATCACCTACCATTTTGCAAACACATTCAGACAAAGTAGAAATAAAAGTTTTTTTTAATTGCACTAAAAGGAAATGTGTACTAATCTAAGAAAAAGACAGGCACAATGTTTTAGTGTTCAGTCTTTGACATTTGAACCTACAAGACCACAAGTTAGTAGTTTGAATAAATGCCTTTGACCCACAAAAATCTCCAACACCACATGTTGTAAACCCTGATTAGTAATACAAAAAAATAGAAAAATAGAAAACAAAAACATACAACAAATAGAAAAAGGACAGAAACCAGAAAGCCAACGAAAAGAAAATTTACCAAGCGAATGTGTCACGGGAGATCGAATGCATCGCGGTCTGACAGAAAAATGTGTCATGCTTCTGTCATATGCAGTGTTTCGTACCTCAAATGCATCATGTCAGAGCTATTGCATCATTGTGGCCCTCAAATGCTTCGTGATGCATCAGATGTGGCTCAGGAAAACACAAATGTGGTACGTCCGTACCTGTACCTACAAAAACAACAAAAAATAGAAAAAAGAAGATACAAAAAACATAAAATAGGAAACTTTGGGTTCACCAATGTATTTAAGTGTAAAATTTAGGTTAGATTCGTTGTTAGCAAATCAATAAAGACTAAGAAAGCCAAAGAACTATGAAGTACAAAGGAGATTAAAAGTAAGAACGATTATACCTGTTCCTCAAATATTTCATGATTACCTCCATAGCACCTCCTAGGTTGCAACATATGATTGATGCCCTCAGATTGAGTGTGTGAGCATTTCAATTATGACATTGTCCTATGCAAGTTTTGAAGGATTTATTAAAAAAGAACTATGCCTATGCCTATGACAATATGACTCTAAAATGTAAAATAACCTTATGCATAAATGTGTCAGAATAATGTAATCTATGTGTGTAATCTAAAAAATGAGAGAAAAATAGCATTTTATAGAAAATTCCATTTTGATTGGATGGACGAGATCAACTTTTGACAAAATCCTAAAATCAGAGGATGAGATTAAACCTGACAATCCCTAATTAGGGTTAGGGAAAAATCCTTAAATGAGTGGTCGAGATGCCATCTAAGAAGATCGAATTGGTAGTGGAGAATAAATGAGATAATTAATTAGAAAATAAAGATTTTCAAAAATCAAGAAGATAAAGACTACCTGATTTGTGAGATTCAAAAAATCAGGAAGATAAGAGTTGAACTGAAGATCAGATTTGAAAAATCAAGAATTTGCCCGATTACTTGATTTTTGGAGGAATATTACCATTTTGAATTAAATTAATTCAAAATATGGATTTTGTGAGATAATAAATAATCGATATTCAGATTATTTACTAAAATGAACTATCAATTAAGAAAGTGATATCATTTTAAATAATTAACGTATTTAAAATGAGAGAAATGTTAAATTAGGTAATTAAATAATTAATGATAATTATTTAATTATGAGAATTAGTGACATATTAAATAAATAAATGAAATTCATTTATTTCATAATCAGGTTGAAACAAATGAAGAAGGGTAATTAAATAAATTAAGAAACTTATTTAATTAAGGGAAGACTTAGACAATTAATGATGTATTTAATAAATAAATAAAATTTATTTATTTAATAATCATGAAGAATAAAAGGACATGAATTAATTAAATAATTATAAATTATTTAATCAATAGTCGAATGTGGACCAAGGACATAATTAAATGTCATAATTATGCTAGGATGAAAATGGTGAAAATAGAGCTTTCAGGCCTAGGTCATTTTGAAGTGTCTACAATAAGCTATCTAAAGAAAACTATTACTCAACCTACAAATGCTAAGGAATTGGAAAAATGTGAGATTGATCATGAGAAAACACTTGGATGCATATGTTCATTAGTCTCATTTGATTTACAATTTCATGTTGAATCATGTAAAGCACCTAAAGAGGGTTGGGAGGATTTTGGAAAATTGTATGGTAAAAAAATAAGACTAGGGGATATCAGAATGATAATGATTTGATGAATCTTGATTCTAAATTTTTTGACCACATCCAAGACTACATCTCCAAAAGTTAAGCAACTAAGAATATAGATAAAAGATTGAAACATTGATAAAGAGGATTTACAATTGATTTTGAATGTGTTATCCAGGCTTGGTCCTAAGTATTTGGTGTTTTTTTATGGCTTTCATACCCATCGAATTTCTATGTGAGCATCATATGTTGATCCTAGGTTTGATGACTTTGAAAATATCCTAATCCAAGAGGAAGCTAATTTAATGAACATGGTTCTAATCAAGTCTTCCAAGTCACAATCATTATTGGTTAGTGAGTCAAAGGTATAGAAAGAATCAATGAATATTGATAAGAAGCAAAAGAAGAAAAAGAAAATGCCGCATAAAGAATTAAATTCCTCTCCCTCAAAAGGGAAAACTTTTAAAAATGTAAAATAGGTTGAATAACCTAAGGAACTTTTTAAGAGAAAACCAAAGTTACATAAACTAGAAAAACATAAGAATGCAAACCAAGATTCTAAGAGATTGTACAATGTCAATATGACAATATTGCATTAAGAGCTTCCAAGATGAAAAGATACAATATTGCATTAAGAGCTTGAAAGTTGTTATATCCAGATTTTTGGATAATGATCCATTGTACAGTGCAAGTTATGTTCACTAGTTGTGAATTGTGGTTTTCTATGTTTCTAGTTGAGGTCTGAAAGAAATGTTGTTGGTATGGAATTCTCTTTGTTAAAGTCTTATGACTTGTGGTTCTAGATTTTAGTTGATTTGATTGAATTGAAGATAATTTTTGTATTTGGAAGGTTCATGCTTAATTGTTCTATGTGTTTTACACTAGTTTGGTTGACCTTGTGTTGAACATTATTTTCAGTGTTGATGAAGCTTGTTGGATCTATTTGGGTCCTTATGAAGTGTGTGTTTGGGTCACCCTCATTCTAATTTCACCCTAGGATGTTTCGGTACCGACCTGATTTGAATTTAAATTTGGATGGCCGACTTTGGATATGTTTCAAAGTTGAAGATAGTATAAATACACGATAAGTTAGTGGTGAAAAGAGCATAGAAAGAGGAAAGATAGATAATTGCAAGGAAATAGAGTAGATAGATGGGAGATTGATGTGAATCTATGAGTGTATGTGATGTGAGTGTGGTAGATCAATGCGAAGCCTAAATGTTGAGTTTCCAAATGCAGTGAGTTGAAGGTGTACTCTATCATTCATACATGTCTGCAAGTGGTTGAGCAAATTTTGGTTGATTTCTCTATTGCATTAAGATTTTCTTCTCTTTGAAATATATCTCTTTTATCTTATTTGTATCTCTATGGTAGTGAGTGCTCTTGGTTGTTATCCCTGTTGGATAGAGAATCCTTGTCTTGGCAGTGAGCCTTGTTTCTCAGGTAGTGAGCCTCTTGTAATCAGTTTCGATATTCTCTATAGTGTTAGTTAATCCTCACAATGGTTTTTCCCTTATTGGGTTCTCCATGTAAATCTAGTGTTATTGTGTTTATGTGATGATTTTCAATTTATGCACTAGTATTTAATGTATAATAATTTAAGCACTGTTAAGGATTAGTTATGATGAATGAATTAAATTTTAAATTTGTGACAAATGATTCACCCCCCTTTAGTTGTCTTGTTCAACAATTGGTATCAGAGCTTTGTTCCTTGCTAAATAGCTTAACTACTTGAGGAAGGTCTGGGATGGCTAGAAAAATGACTTATGATTATTTGAGGTCTAATGGAACTAATTATACTATTTGAAAAATATTGATGGAAGAATATCTAGAGTATTAGGGATATGATGTGAAGAAAGATTACAAGAATCCTTACAATCCTCTTGCTAATGGTTCGAGTATAGCTAATGAGATCAAAGTAGATGAAGTGAACAATATGGTGAAGTACATTTTGAAGAACAGTCTAGTACATTTTGAGTTAATTAAGGTTCAGAATCTGAAGACTACTAAGGAAGTCTAGGATGCTTTTGAAATGGGGCATGAAGGTGATGAAAGAGTTAAAGAAGCAAAATTATAGAATTTGGAGGCATAGTTTGAGCTTCTACACATGTTTGAAGATGAGAATGTTAAAGCTTATGTGTAGAGATTAGATGAGATAGTGGTCAAAATGTGAGGACTTGGTGCTACTATAGATGAAACCAAAATTATAAAGAAGATCCTTAAAACTCTCCCTGATGCTTACAATGAGAAAGTGTGTGCTATTGAATAGAGTATAGATTATAATACCTACACTAAAGATTTTTTGTTGGGATTTTTGAATCTTATGAGATGAGGAAGCCAAATATGAGGAATGGATGCAAATCATAAATTGCTTTTAAGGCTACAAAAGCTAAAGATCCAGATGAAGAAAATTTTGATGAAATAGAAGATAAATTTGTGAGAAGGATGAGGAAAGGCTTTGGTAATGAAGGTAAGTTACCATTTAAATTCTTTAGTTGTGGAGAAATAGGTCATTATGCTACAAAATGTCTAGAAGGAGCTAAGAGTAATAAAAAATGATATGAGAAATAAAAGAAAGGAAAGAATATCAACATAGAATATTATGTGAATGAGAATGCTAGTAGATCTGATGAAGATTCTAATTATGAAGATCTTGATGACAATGGATTCTTGTTCTTGGCTATAAAGGATGAACCTAATTTTTCTAATTCTAAAAGACAAGTAAAGGAAAGCCCTCCAGAGAAGGAGAAAAATGAAGGTATTGTTATCTCTACCCTACATGCTAAATAAGAAAAGAACTATTGGGTTCTTGATAGTGGTTGTTCACATCACATGACTAGTGATAAAATTAAGTTTGTTAAACTTAAAAAATATGATGGAGGCTTTGTTATGTTTGGAGATGATACTGGTGCTAAAATTTGTGGGATAGGTCCAATAAGTTTTGATGGAAAGCACAATATGGATGATGTCTACTATGTTAATGGTTTAAGGCATAATATTTTGAGTGTTGGATAGATGTGTAGTAAAGGATATGAGCTTGTGTTTAAGGATGAGAGATGTGAAATCTATAAAAGAAATGGAACATTGATTGTTGTAGGAAAGAAATCTAAAGGAAATATCTATTAACTTAAGGGTGTTGATGGACGATGCTTTATGAATCAGATTAATGATAGTTGGTTATGGCATAGGAAAATGTGTCACATGAATATTTATAACTTGGAAAGTGTTATGCCCTGCATAACCACCCCATTTTATTCTGGAAAAAAATGGGTCCCCCTTTTTCTTTCTGGTTTCTTTTGTTTTTGGTTACTTGCTTTCCTCTTGGGGGGTGCTTTTGTTTTCTGCCCGAGTTTGTCTTTTGTTCTATCTAATTTAAATCTTGGTTCTGTCTCAACTTGAATTGATTTCCTTCTTTCCAAATATTCAATAAAATAATCATAAGCAATAGGTTAGTTTATTTTAATATATTTTATATGCTTTGGAGACTAATGGAAGAATTTTTTTTGTAGGATTAAATCCTACACTTGATGATATTTGACAAGGGAGCTCAACTGGAATGCATTCCCCAGTCCAGTTGGTCATAAAAATTAGCTAAGGCAACAGTCAGCAAGACCCTGGAGATGTCACAGTGAGTGAAATTCATGTGCAGGCATCAATTGGTGAGACATCAATCAGAGTCCCAGCTACTAGGAGCATCCCATCGACATGGGGTTTCCTCTCCGCCAAGAAGTCTCAGCGAATTCATGAAGTCTCACCGACTAGCGTAGAGCGGACAATCACTTTGGCAAGAGTCCTATTTGGTGTGTGGTCTTGTTGAAATCTTCAAGTCTCACCAACCAGGAATAAAGATGTTCATCTTCGGTGAGAGACTTTTCTTCAAAGAGAAGTCTCGGTGAAAGCATTAAGTCACACCAACATGGCGCAAGGGGATTCTATCAGTGGTCTTCCGTGAGCAAGTCAAATTGTCATGGTGACAAAAGGGTGAATTTATAAAGCCTTCGGCAAGAAATGAGGTATCTATAGGATGTCTCCCTGACAAAAGAAAGTCTCAGTGACATGGAGGAAGCTCGGCGAGATTGAAAGAAATTGGTGGAAGGTCCTGCCGATACAAAGGAGTCTCAGCAATAGCAGGGCCGTTTCACCATAAGGTCTCACCGAAGGGGTTCATCTTTGAGGTGACATAAAGGGATAGGAGAAAGGTCTCCCCAACCATGGAGAGTCATGCTGGCATGAGGGGAGGTCCCATTGAAAGACGTTGAGCTCAGAAAATGATTCTTTTTCCTTTGCCATAAGGTTTGGGCAACTACAGAGAGTTTCACCAAAATAGAATGGGCTCGGGGAGAAAAAAAAGGGTCGCTATGATGTCTCCCCGACCATGGAATGTCCCACTGAGAAAATGGAGCTCAACAAAGGATCATGCCTTCACCAAAAGGTCTTGGTGAAGAAAGGAAGTTACACCGAAGCAAGAGGACCGAGCTCGGGGGAATAAAAGGAACTTGGGGAGACTCTTAGCAGATGAAACGGGGTCGGTAAGATGTCTTTCCAACCCGATGGTGTCTCAGCGATGGGAGATGCTATAAGGAGGGACTTGATAAGGGAAGAGGAGTTTGAGGAAAGGTCTCCTTGAAACGATGAAGTCTCCCCGGCATGAGAATGTGCTCGCTAAGGGAGGAAGGGCTTCACCATGTGGTCTTTCCGAGAACATGCAATTTTTTTGATAGGCTTTGTGAGCTTGATGTGACTTCTTCAACTCACTGAAACATCTTGTCGACTGTCTAATGTCATGACGATGGTTGATTAAAGCGATAATCGCATTGGAGAGACACGATGAGTGTCTCACCAACATGCGATTCAATATAAACCACTTTTGACCGCCAAGGAATCCTGTGTGGCTTCTGTTCCTCCAATTAGAAGAAGATGACCTATTGACTAATTGACCATCTCTATGTGAGAAGACCAACAAAGTGTAGGCGAGATGGATCCATTGTGAGATCAGGGAGGTGACAAACTGACTCGGGTGTAATGTTCAAATCTACAAGGAGGCTCGATGATGTTCCAAAAGGTAGTAAACCTATAATAGAGGTCTGGAACATGAAGGGAGGCTGAAGGAAGGAAGGATCTGTGACTCATAGGGACAACTATAGTAGCCACCGGTGAAGATTGATTAGTATTAATGGTAAAGTGCCTAGGAGAATTCAAGGTGACCCTAACAGAGTTCAAGATGGACATGAAGACAAAGAATAAATGCAGTAGCTACAAAAAGATCTAAAGGCTTCTCCTAAGGTTAAGCCATCACCGACTCAGACAGTAGGGTTTCTCATTGAATGTAGCATTGATTCTTTTCAAAAAGATCTAACGACCAACTCTTCTAAAGCACATATTTTTTAAAAACCCTAAAACAGTAGCCAATGCCTTCCTTTTTGGTACATGCTATATATATGCCATTCTGGCCGCTTTGTAAAGTTTAGAACTTCTAGGCTAGAGTTGGGTTACAAATTTTAAGAGATAATTAGTATGAGAACTAAAAAGGAAGGGTTAAAAGATAAGAGCAGTGATAGAGTAGGAATTTTCAAAAGAAGAAGGAGATAGAGTTGCATATTGATTCTTAGTAATGAGAGCTTCTTTTGTCTTCTTGTCGAGGAGTAAATTTTAGTATTGGCTATAATGTATTTTCCATGTTCTCTTAGGGTAGTTGGAAACAATCTGGAATCACAGATTCTCTATACACTAGTGATTGTGCCAACTTTGTAAATATTGCTTATTTGTTTTAGTAACAGTAAAGGCAATCAGAGTTTAATCTACTTCATATTGTGTTCCTGAATGATATTCATTTTAAGTTAATCATTTGATTTGAGAATCTTTCAAGGATTGAAATCTTATTTTATGTTTTGTTTAAATGGTAACTAAAAATCTATTATTTGAATTAGCACTGTGAATGAAAGAGGTTGTGTGTCAATCACAAGTTTACTTTGTTCTACAATTTTGGTTAACAAACTCCTTGAAAGGTAGCAAGTCTGGTTAAGTTAGAAGGATTTTCATTCTTTTCTATTCCAAAGATCTGACCTATCTTTTTTTGTTTCTTTGAAAACCCCAGTTAAATTAGGTTTTACTTCATGCTTGATCTTAGAACAATCTAGAAGCTCAACACTAGCAGGCCCCTTGAACATTACTATTACATTGACCAATTGAGCAACATCAGTACAGTTGAGAACCAACTATATAGACCTTGGGAGTTGAGATATCCATGTGATCATCTTTCTCTTTTAGGAGAAACAGAGTAGCAATATTTTGTTTGCATGTTGTTGTGCCAAAACACACATCAACAGAAACTGGCGCTAGAAGGAGGGCCTAGAAGGGCAAGCTAGATAACACTAGATTTTTCTCACTAGAAAGGTCTCGTAGAGTTCTTCGATCAGCCAAAAACCCATCACCTTTCATAGAACTCAAGACCCCAATAAGGCACAAGAGTCATAATACTAGCTCAACCATCATACCGCCCTTATCAACTCCTCTCACTCCACCAAGCTTTTCACAAATACCCCTAGTGGATTCCCATCAATCCACCATCACATCTATCTCAATTGTCATCATAGTTGGTTCAACCCATACAACCACTGGCTCAACCACCACCACCCCCACCAATGGCATTCTTTCAGAATAATCCCTCTCCATTGGGGACTATCCCTTGAGGTTTTCATGATATTCCCAAAAACCCTGAGAAATTCTGCCCCAAGCATATTCATGGCGAGTCAAGGAGTGCTGAAGAGCACATACAAGCTTTCAAGGATGCTTGTACTAGAGCTCAGATAGCTCACCATGATGTAGTCTGCAGGTTATTCCCTTACTCCTTAGAGGACATGGCATTCAATTGGTACCTTAATCTTCCTCAAGGTTCCATTCTGACCTGGACACATTTGGAAAATGCCTTTATCAATCAGTTCATGGTATATGTGGACCTAACTCTTTTATATCATCAATTTGCTACCATCAGGAAGGAACCAGGTGAACCCTTGCCTTTATTCAATACCATATTCTAGCGAATGTATAAGAGATTGCCAGATCCCTACCTAGTCACTGAGAATAGTGCCATTCTAGCATATTTTAGAGTTATAGATCCCCTGCTTGGCTTCTTCTTGCAAAGGACTTATCAACCAGCTGATATTGATTCTCTATCCAAAGTCTATCATCTAGCTATCAAGTTGCAACAACAAATCAGTTCTCAACAAGGGGGCCTGGGAGGCGGTTTCCCTTCGATAGGATATTAGATGCATAGCCCAACTCCTCTATTCAACACTATCCCAGGAATGTCTCCTTCCCACTATAGGCCCATATCTGAACTGAAAACTCAACCTCTTGTCCCATTCTTTCCTACTAGAACCCCTGATTTCTTTCAACAATTGCAGCTTCCTCAAAGTTCCCATGGCCATCAGAACTAAATTGGAACACCAAATCATGGTGGTCAGCCACCTACTACTAAGAATGTGGAGAGTGAGAAAATAGTCCAACTTACAAATGAGGTAGAAACCTAGAAGAAAATGTTGTCCCAAGTCACCAATGACATGGCTCAGTGATAGGGTAGGGTTGGATGAGACACTCAATGTCCCATGTTGTGGGTCCTTATTCTCAAGAACTCTTAGGTGACTCTCCCACCTTAACCTTTAGGTCCTATTTTAGGTATAGAAACCCTAGATTCTTCTTGCCAACCCCACTATCATCATTCTTTCATTCCACCAAGCTAATCTTGGTGCCTTACCATTATCTCACCTTGGCCCTTACTCTTTCCTAAAGGCCACTAAACCTCCAAGCTTTACTAACTTGTTGCAAGGGTCTGTGTTGACTTCCATAGCTTCAAAACTATCCACCTAGGGTTCCTGATCATCCACCATACTTAATTTCTCCATCGCTCCCACCAAACCCTATTCTAGGGTTTTAAAAGGGCTAGTAGCCCTTGAGCCCCAATTAGGCCTCCTAACTTGAGAAAGTAGGCTTAAACAACCAAACTTCCTGAGGAACATCACAATCTTCCAAAAGAGACCCTAGTTCATTTTCCTGCCTCTCCAAGATTTTTGAGGTTTCAGGCTCTCATAGTCTGCACACAAGCATAACCCTTATTTTGTAAGAATTAGGGCTTTTTTAGGCCATCTCTTGCCCTCATAGTGGTTTGTCTACTTCTTTAAACCACCAGATAGATTGGTGAATCGTCTTCCTTCTTGCCAAGCCTTTGTAAGGCCTTTTGTAACCACCACACACTTGGGTTTGCCAAGGAATTGACACCCCTACAACCTTATTGCTTAGCACTGTTTGACTTTCCTAACTGGGCACTACCAAGCTCGCCTAGGAATAGTCTTTTGTCATAGCTATCTGAATCCTAAGGACTCCTACCCCTATCTTATGTACAAGCATGGAGCCTAGCCTTTGTTTCCAAGAACCCATACACCAGGTATAGGAGAAACACGGTCTAGAGCTTCATCTCTGCCAGTTTGACAGTCAGAAAAGAAATTTCAAGAAAATGAATTAACCTAACAAAAACAATGCTAGAACCAATACAATAAGCTAACTACTGAACTGAGTAATGTGAGAAAATAAATTTCACTACCTCCTAATCTATATCAGATGCCATGTTCACTCCATTTACTTACTAATTCAAAACAAAAACAAAAACAAGAAATACACACACAACTATCATTGTTTTCTTGATTCAAAACTAATTACAACTCAAAATGATTCCAACCCCTGCTCTCAGCTCGAGCAACACCTTTTAACTCCTCTCTAAGGTAGTTACCCATCCCTTGGGTCAGACATAACCACCATATTAGGCCCCCAAAATTGCAAGATGCAACATTTTGGGCTTAATTACCATCTCCTAGTGAATCCTAGTGGAAACAAGTTGTGAAAATCATTCCATCTACCATATGCTACTGATCAACCTTCATCCTAACATCTTATAACACCACTAACTCAAAATTAAATGATCAACATGACCTTGAAGTGTCAAGACAAAAAATTTCTTCCTAGGCTTCCAAATTTGCCTAGTGCTACATATTGCTTTCTAGGAGCTCCTGCAACATTCTCCCCCTCTCAACCCAAACACAAAGGAATGGAAGGAGAAACCAGTGATAGGTCAATACCAAACTTCTTGAACTAGTCTTCTTGTACCCATGTGGCTTTTGATTCATGCTTGTTCTTCCACTTGATAAGGTGCTCCATGTACACCCTATTTCTTGTACACTTTTTTACTCTTGACTTCAAGATCTTCTTTGCCTGAGGCTTATCTTGATTAGGTAAGGGTACATTGCTGATGTCCTTGAATATCTCCTGGCTATTCTAATCCACATCATTGACTGATCCCTTGTACTTGATCAAGTCACCTATATTGAAAACTGGTGAGATTCCTAGATCGGTAGGTAACTCCACCTTGTATGCATTCTTGCCATACTTGGCCAATATCTTGCATGGACCCACTCTCTTCATCTGCAACTTGGTTTACATTCCCTTCTACAACCTTGATTTGTTAAGGTGGACCATGACATAGTCCCCTACTGCAAATTGCACATCCTTCCTTGACAAATCTACCTTCTTCAATTTTTGTGGAGCCTCGGTGATTGTCTTCTTCACCTGCTCCTAAATCTCTTTCATTGTCTGACTGAAGTCTTTTGCATTTCCACTTCTTTGTTCCATAGCTTCAAGATCTCGGAGCTCACATATGCCTCTTGGGTGCATCCCATACACAATTTCAAAAGGACTCTTCCCTATGGTCCGGTTCACACTACCATTGTATGCATACTCAGCTTGTGAGATAACCATATCCCATGTATGTCCATTATCCTTAGTTAGGCACCTGAAAAGGTTACCTAGCACCCTGTTAACCACCTTTGCTTGGCCATTGGTCTGAGGATGGTAATTTGATCCAAAAGATAGGTTGGTACCTAATATTCTCCATAGAGTCTTCCAAAAGTGACTCATGAACTTCACATCCCTGTCTGAAACAATGCTCAAAGGAAATCCATGGATCCTTACAACTTCCTTGAGGAAGAGATGAGCTATGTAACTTGCATCATGAGTAGTTTTGCAGGGAATAAAATGAATCATCTTACTAAATCTGTCTACCACTACATAGACACTATCAAAACCAATCTTGGTCTTAGGAAGGCCTACCACAAAATCCATGCTCACACACTCCCATGGTCTGTTACAAATGGGTATGGGTTGATATAAACCAACATTGCTAGCTCCTCCCTTAGATTTCATACACACAACACATTGTTCCACATAATTCCTAACATCTCTTGCCAACTCAGGTGAGTAATAGAATCTTTGCACTAGTTCTAAAGTCTTATTGATGCCAAAATGTCCACTAAGACTGACATTATGCTTTTCCTGAATTATATTTTCCCTCATTGACCCTCTTGGAACACATAACTGATTTCCTTTAAACAATAACCTAGTTTGCAATGTATACTCAGAGTATTTGCTATGGAAATGGTTCTCAAAGTTAGAACATACTGTATAGACCTTTGAAAATTCTTCATCTTCTCCATAGAGCTCCTTGAAACTCTCTATGCCAATGCTCTCGATCTGTATCTCTTGCACTATCAACAATCTCCTGCTCAATGCATCTGCTACTTTGTTTAGCTATCCCTTCTTGTGCTTGATGGTGAAGGTAAAAGCTTGCATGTATTCCATCCATTTCAAATGCCTATTACTCAACTTCTCTTGAGTGTTGATAAAACTAAGTGCCTGATTGTCAGTAAAGACTACAATCTCCTTGGGTAGAAGGTAATGCCTCCATTTCCTAAATGACTGAACCAAAGCATAAAGTTCTAAGTCATAGGTTGAATACTTCTTCTTGGCTTCTTTGAGCTTCTCACTAAAGAAGGCTATAGGCCTGCCCTCTTGACTTAGCACTCCTCCTACTGCCACTCCACTTGCATCACATTCAACAGTGAACAATTTGTCAAAACTAGGTAATAAGAGAATAGGTTGAGTTTCCCCCTTTTGTTTCAGTTTCTCAAACCCTTTCTTAGCTTCTTGAGTCCACACAAACTTAGCTTCTAAACCACCCTTGATTGTCTCTAGAACTGGTGCACATATACAACTAAATTTCCTTATGAATTTCCTATAAAATTGAGCCAATCCATGAAAAATTCTTACCTCTGACCTTGTGGTTGGAGGAGGCCAGTTTAGGATGGCTTCCACCTTGCTTGGATCCATCTTCAATGATCCTTTGGACACTAAAAAACACAAATAGACAAGCTCTTGCTTAAATAACTCACACTTCTCTAGATTGATTGCCAACTTCTCCTCTTGCAACGTTCTAAGAACCATCTCCACATGTTTTAAATGCTCTTCTACTGTCTTGTTGAATATGAGGATGTCATCAAGGTATACCACCACAAATATCCCTGTAAAGTCTCTAAGCACTTCATTTATGAGGCTCATGAATGTGCTAGGGGCATTAGAGAGGCCAAATGGCATCACTCTCCACTCATACAACCCATAATTTGTCTTAAAAGCTATCTTCCACTCATCTCCATCCTTGATTCTGATCTGATGGTATCCACTCTTGAGATCCAACTTGGTGAAGTACTGAGCTCCTCCAAAACAATCCATCAAGTCTTCAATCCTAGGGATAGGGAATCTATATCTAATTGTGATTCTATTTATTGCTCTAGAATCAATGCATAATCTCCACTTACCACCTTTCTTGGTTGCTAAAACCACTGGTACTGCACATGGGCTGATGCTCTTTTGAATCAATCCTTGATCCAACAACTCCTGCACTTGCCTAGATACCTCTAGGTTCTAATCTGGTGTAAGCTTATAAGTTGCTTTGTTAGGCAATGAAGCTCTAGGCATGAAGTCAATTTGATGACTAATGGCTCTCTTTGTAGGTAAAGTTGCAAGTGTATGATCGTTGACAATGTCTCTGAACTGATCCAACAACTTTAAGACTGCTCTGGGTATGACTTTCTTTTCAACATTGTCTTCTTCTTTAGGTTGTATCATTACCACATATCCTTCACCCCCTTGATGTAGGTTGTTAAGGAACTCTTTTCCACTGCTTAACATGATCTTTGGTGTCTTTGACTGCCCTTCTTCTAACAGTGACTACAACTTGAAAGTCTTCCCATCCTTCTTAAATGAGATGTTGTTCTCTTTCCCATCATATATGACACCTCTATCATATTTGAATGGTTTGCCCAATAGTAGATGGCATGCATCCATGGGTAAAACATCACAAACTAACTTGTCCTTGTACCCTCCAATGAAAAACTCCACTATTACTTGCTCATTCACTAAAACACTCTACCCTTTGTTTAGCCATGTGACCTTGTAGGGGTTAGTGTGGGGTACCTTCTCCAATTTCAGTTTCATTACTACCTCCTCTAAGATTATATTATCTATTGAACCTGAATCTACTATGACCTTGCATACTTTACCAAGTATCTTGCATCTTACTCTAAATAGAGCTCTCCTTTGTTTTGGTTCTTCCTTGACTGGTTGTCTGATCAAAACCCTACTGAACATCAAATTCTCTCCTACCTCAGATTCAATATGACTAATCTCAGATGAATTAGGACTCATGGTGTCTTCTTTTGCATAAGCCACTCTCTTCTCATTGCTTGATGAGGATGCTTTCTCCGGGCACCTATAAGCAGGATGACCCACTTGTCCACAATGGTAACATTTCATGTTTGCAAAGTATGAATTGCTCCTACTTGCTCCTCTTCCTTTGTTTGAATCTCCTTGAGGTCCTCTACCCCTATTGTATCCTCCTCTAGAAGATGTTTCACCTCCATGCTCTATGAGTTTAGACTCTAATTGGTTTCTTTGTTGATTGCCTCTACCTTGGTAGCCACCTCACTGTCCTCTTTGATCTCTTTGATCTCTACCTTTGCCTCTGCTCTTAGAAGCCTGGTCCTGCTTCCTCTTGTTCCTTTCCTCAATCTTGACAACCAATTGGTAACATTGATGTACTATCTTAGGACTTAAAAGAGCCATCTCCTCTTGAATGTTCAACTTCAAACCGTTAAGGTATCTAGCCACCTTGAGACTCTCATCCTCTGTCATATTAGACCTCATGCAAAGTTTTTGAAACTCCTCAATGTAAGTGTCTACATCTTGGTCTCTTTGCCTCAAGCTCTATCTTTTCTTTTGTAACTGAATCTCATAGTCATCTAGTATGTATGCTTCTGTTATCTTGGCAACCAATCCCTTCCAAGTAGAGATGGGTTGCTTACCTTCTTTTTCCCTCTCTGTCTGAATGAACTTCCACCATGTCAAGGAAGAACCTCTTAGTCTTCACTTGGCCACCTTTACCTTCTATGCCTCAGTGACTCCATCACATTCAAAATGGTTTTCCATTCCCTCTATCCAATCAACAACTAAATCAGCTTCCATTTTTCCACTAAACAGTGGTATTCCTTCAAGTCCTTTTCCACTCAACGCCTTCAATGCTTTCAAGAAAGGCTCTTCCTCCAAAATAGGGTCAGGTTCAGGGATCTTGTCTTCCTCTACAACCTCTTCTTCCTTTGGTCTTTTTCCTTCCAACTTCACATTGTTCAATGCTTTCTCAAGTTGCTCTATTCTTTCTTTTAACAACTTATTGTCCTCCTCTTGCTCTTCAACCATCTTGGCCAATTCTGCATTTGTCACCATGATGGTTGAACCACTGGATTCAAGGTCTGTCATACAAGATTCTTCCCAAATCTTTTACTTGCTCTGATACCAATCTAATAGGGCAAGGTTGGATGAGACACTCATTGTCCCATGCTCTAGGTCCTTATTCTCAAGAACTCTTAGGTGACTCTCCCACCTTAACCTTTAGGTCCTATTTCATGTATAGAAACCCCTGATTCTTCTGGCCAACCCCACTATCATCATTCTTTCATTCCAGCAAGCCAATCTTGGTGCCTTGCCATTATCTCACCTTGGCCCTTACTCTTCCCTAAAGGCCACTAAACCTACAAGCTTTACTAACTTGTTACAGAGGTGTGTGTTGACTTTCATAGCTTCAAAACTATCCACCTAGGGTTCCTGATCATCCACCATACTTCATTTCTCCATCACTCCCACCAAACCCTATTCTAGGGTTTTAAAAGGGCTAGTATCCCTTGAGCCCTAATTAGGCCTCGTAACCTGAGAAAGTAGGCTTAAACTCCCAAACTTCCTAAAGAACATCACAATCTTACAAAAGAGACCCTAGTGAATTTTCCTACCTCTCCAAGATTTTTGAGGTTTTAGGCTCTCACAGTCTGTACCCAGGCATAACCCTTATTTTGTAAGAATTAGGGCTTTTTTATGCCATCTCTTGCCCTCACATTGGTCTGTCTGCTTCTTTCAACCACCACACACTTGGGTTTTCCAAGGAATTGACACCCCTGCAATCTTATTGCTTAGCACTCTTTGACTGTCCTAACCAGGCACTACCAAGCTCGTGTAGGAATAGTATTTTTTCATAGCTATCTGACTCCTAATGATTCCTACCCTTACCTTATGTACAAGCATGGAGCCTAGCCTTTGTTTCCAAGAACCCATACACCAAGTATAGGAGAAACATGGTCTAGAGCTCCATCTCTGCCGATTTGACAGTCAGAATAGAAATTTCAAGAAAATGAATTAACCTAACAAAACCAATTCTAGAACCGATACAATAAGCTAACTACTGAACTAAGCAATGTCAGAAAAGAAATTTCACTACCTCCTAATCTGTATTGGATTCCATGTTCACTCCATTTACTTACTAATTCAAAATAGAAACAAAAATAGGAAATACACACACAACTATCACTATTTTCTTGATTCAAAACTAATTACAACTCAAAATGATTCCAACCCCTACTCTCAGCTCGAGCAACACCTTTTAACTCCTCTCTAAGGTAGTTACCCATCCCTTGGGTCAGACATAACCACCATATTAGGCCCAAAATTACAAGATGCAACATTTTGGGCTTTATTACCATCTCCTAGTGAATCCTAGTGGAAACAAGTTGTGAAACTCATTCCATCTACCATATGCTACTGATCAACCTTCATCCTAACATCTTCTAACACCACTAACTCAAAATTAAATGGTCAACATGACCTTGAAGTATCAAGACACAAAATTTCTTCCTAGGCTTCCAAATTTGCCTAGTGCTACATATTACTTTCTAGGTGCTCCTGCACCACTCAAATTCGATTGAACCCCTCCCAAAATAATCAGGGTAGCTATTAGAATCATAACAATTACAACCAAAGAGGTTATCAAGGCCAAAAATCCTCTAATCAGGGATATCAAAATCAAAATAGAGGGTATAACCAAAGGCCATATAACAGCAAGCAATGGAATACAGGGCTCAATAATGGTGGAGTCTCTCACAACTATCAAGTGAATGAGGAGAGGTCACATACTACAAATGTGGCTGACCTAAATTTCATGACTAGCTGGTGTAGGCTGCATGATACAGTGACCCATTTTGAGGTAAACTACCCTCAGATGGAGAAAGTTGTCAAGATGGCGCACAAAGATGCCCAAAATTTCCAAGGGAATTCCAACAAAGGAGGTGACTCAGTAGAAACAGCAATGACTTATGACCTCTTTGAAGATGAACCTTCATTCCCAGGGCAAGAAGAGAATGAACCAGAGGAAGATTCAAATGATGCCCAAGCCTTTCAGGCCAAAGGAGGACACTTCTTGCGAAATCAAAATAAAGGTCCATTCACTGCATCAGCACCCCCTAATCACATGGTGCCTCCAAATCAAGGTGCTGATAATAATCATCCTCCACCAAAAGGCCTACCTAACTTCCATAATAAGGGTAATTCATCTACCATGTTCAAAAGTAATTCAAGTTATAATATAGAATTTGATGTTGTTTCTGAGATGCAGAGACAAAAAACTTCTTTGTCATTCTTTGACATCTTAAAGTGGTGCCCTGCTCAAAGGGAAATAGTGTTGGAAGCTTTAGAACTAGATGATAAGTCAAAAGGAAAAAGCAAGGTTGTACTTATTACATACATGAATGCAGCCTTGTATAGAAATAAGGTAGGTACCCCACCATTTCTCTAGAGTTTAAGAATTTGTGGGAAGAATCTACATAATTGTTTGTTGGATTTAGGGGCTTCAGGCAATGTCATGCCATATTCTATATGTAAGAAATTGGGGTTGAACCCTATCCAAACTAACAAGAAGGTCATCCAACTTGACAAAACAGAAGTTAATGTAGTTGGGGAGTTCAAAAATGTACATGTCCAAGTAGGATCAGACCCTAGGATTCAAACCAATATAGATGTCCAAGTGGCAGACATCCCAAAGACTTATGGTATGTTACTGAGTAGAGATTTGATGAAAGGTATAGGGGGATATCTTTCCCTTGACTTTTCACATATGTGGCTACCATGGAGAGGGGTTTCAATCAGATTAGGATTGAAAGTGAGCCCCGCCTCAAGCATATCATCACGGAATATGATTGCCCCAATGAGGTAGCCTACTTCAAAATTGGGATAGGTGTTTATAAAAGAGAAGAATCTTTAACCTTTTCTGTTCTTGATCCTAAAGAACTACCCATACAAAAGCTCTCTAATCTTATGATTGATGAAAATCAGCAAGCATTAGTCAAAAAACTACAACAAGATTAGTTGGTCTTGGGAGAAGGTGTAGATCTGTAAAGTCTCCTGCTCCCTAATTGGTGCAGGGTACACTACCAAATTCATTCTGAATTGACTTGTCCACCTTGCATTGAAATTTTAAATCATGTTTCCCAAGCTGAGGAAGCTAGCACAAGTCACCTTGAGACCATTGTGGACCGCTTCTCATTTGAGGCCAAAGAAGCAACCATGTTAACTAGGGATAGGATACCTTCAACTAAGGTTCCTTCTTAGATTGAACCCACCCTAGACACACTTCCTAATCAGCATATTTTTGAGGAGCGACCCCAAGAAGCGAGCGAATGTCAAGGGGATAATTGTGGGTCACATAGTACATCCAAGCAGGAATTGGAAATCATACCTGAAGAACTTACAGAGCATCCTTTCCCTATACCTGATGCAAAAGATCAAGCAACCCCAATTATGACTCATCTAGATCAAAAACCCATAACAACTTCAAAAAATCCAACTCTAACCCATGATCAGCTATGGACCCTTACATTTGATGGATCCAAATCTAAGACAGGTAGTGGTGTTGGAATTATACTAACTAGTCCCAAAGGAAAAACTTTCTTTGCTTCTTATAGGTTGCAATTTGGATGCACTAATAACATGGCAGAATATGAAGCTCTAGCACGGGGATTGATGTTTGCACATAAGAAGAAGGTCACTACCTTGATGGTCATGGGGGATTCAGAAATTGTTATTAGGCAAGTATGCAGCCAATATACCTATCACAATAAAAGGCTGGTAGAAACAGGGTATGGAATCTAATCGAAGACTTTGATGCCTTTGGGATTAGATTAATCCCTAGAGAAGACAATTAGGTAGCTGATTTATTGGCTATTGCTGTAAGCACCCTAGAACCTATGCAAGGCTCCAGGCTCAAGAAATTCTCAGTGGAATTAATTTTCACCCCTGCAGTTCCTGATAATATCACAAACTTTCAAGTCTTTGATGACGACCGACATATTTTGGCTTTCTTAGCAAGCTCAGATGTTTTTGAGGGGAAAATTATTGATGAGTCCAATAGAGATCAAGGGGATTGGAGCCATGAGGAATGTGATACAGAGGGAGTTCTTAACTTAAAGAATAATAACATTCCTAAAGGAATGGTGGCCTTGTAGAGAATTTTTGACTCAGATCCAAGGGCTCAAGAGAAGATATCAGCTGAAGATAAAGGAGGTGATATGAAATAGTTAGCTGATTCTGGTCCTGAAAGGAATGTCTACATAGGGAAAGCCTATCCTGAAGCAATCAGAAATGATATACTAAAGGAACTGAAGAAGGATATTTCTACAATTGCTTGGGGATATGAAGACTTAAAGACATTTGATGCCTCTGTTATGACTCACACTATTCCCTTGAAGCCTGAAGCTAAGCCATTTCGATAGAAGCGGTGCCCTATCAATGCCCTGATTAAACCATTGATCTATAAAGAAGCTCAAAAATTATTCTCAGCAAGGATAATTTTCTTGGTACGCCATTCAACCTGGGTGGCCAACTTAGTCCTAGTTCGTAAGAAAAATGAGGAGATCAGGCTATGTGTCGACTTCAGAAATTTGAATAGAGCCTCATAAAAGGATAATTACCCACTCCCTTCTCTAGATGAAGTTCTACAGACTATCAACAGATCTCAAATGATATAATTCTTGGATGGTTACTCTGGATATAATTAGGTAATGGTCGACTGTGATGATAGAATGAAGACCACCTTCACTACAAAGTGGGGAACATTCACATATAGGAGGATGTCGTTCAGTCTGATAAATGCTGGAGCAACTTTCCAGCATTCCATGGACATAGTGGTCAAGGACCTAATCGGTAAGTGTATCATTGTCTATATGGATGACCTGATAGAGTTCTCCAAGGACCGATTGAATCATGCTGAGGAATTAGCTAAAGTTCTTGAGCGATGCATCCAGTATGGACTCTCATTGAATCCAAAAACATGTGTGTTCAGGGTTTCTGAAGAGAAGCTGCTGGGACACATAATTTCTAAAAGAGGCATTTCAATTGACCTAGATCGAGTTGAGTCCATCTTGAAAATCACCCAGCCTAGAAGAAAGAAAGAAATGAGGTCTTTCTTTGGGAAAATCAACTTTGTGAGAAAGTTCATCACGGGCTTTGCTGAAATCGTGAAACCCCTGAATGAAATGATGAAAAAGGATGCCAAGGTAGAGTGGACTAATGAAGCAAAGACCGTGTTTTCACATGTCAAACCATCCATCTCAGAAGCCCTGGTCCTTACCAACCCCGATTACATCAGGGCATTCTACATTTACTCTTTTTCCTCTGAGCATTCATGCACGACTATTTTAACTCAATGAAAAGAAGAGGTAGAGGAGAGACCGATTACTTTCATGAGCTCTCCATTCAAAAATGCAAAAATAAAATACCCACCTTTGGAGAAGCAAGCTTTTGTGCTGGTTTGGGCTGTCAAGAAGTTCCAACATTGCATTCTCTGAAGCCAAGTCATTGTTGTAGTTCCTGAAATTGCTATGAAGTCCCTACTCATGCAGAGTGAGCTAGGAGAAAGGAGAGGCAAATGGATGGCCATCCTGCAAGAATTCGATCTGGAGATACACCCGATGAAACTAGTCAAGGGTATAGGATTGTCTCAATCCATGGCAAATGCTGACGACAACATTATCTATCAACAATACACAACCCATTCCTTCTCCAGTGACCCCTAGTATGCTGATACCATTTGCTTTATGCTCAACAATCGATGTCCAGAAGGAATGAATGCCACTCAAAGGAGAGCCCTAAGACTGAAGAGTTTTCATTACATGCTTAAAGGAGGGTTGTTATATAGGAAGAATTTTGGAGTATACCTAAGATGCCTTGATCATCAAGAGGCACAACATGTGATCTCTAAGTTTCATGGGAAACATGGCACAGGTCATGGTTCTGCAGATTCGGTTGCACACCAGATCCTTAGATCTGGTTATTACTGGCCTTGTGTGTTCAAGGATTCCCATCAGTATGTGAGGACATGTCACATCTATCAGATTTCTGCACCAAGGGAATGCCATTCAGCCATGCCTTTGCAGCCCGTCTACAAGGTAAGGCCATTTTCCCAATGGGCACTAGATTTTATTGGTGTGATTAACCTGAATTCTTCTGCAGGACACAAGTTTATCTTGACTACTACTGATTATTGCACAAGATGGATAGAGGCTATAGCCTGCAAGAACAACACCACAAAGTTAGTGATCAAGTTCCTCACCGAGTGCAACATTACAAGGTTTGGGGTACCCTTCGCTCTGGTATGTGACAATGGCTTTACCTTTTCTTCTGCTGAGTTTATTTCCTAGGCATATGATCACAAGATTGTCCTAAAATATTCTTCAAATTATTACCCAAAAGGAAATGGAGTTGCAGAGTCAACCAATAATAATCTCTTAGGGGTAATTAAGAAACTGTTAGAACATAACCCTAGAGACTGGCATACCCAGCTGAGATTCGCATTATGGGCAGATAGGACTAGGATTAAGGCTACTTTAAACACCTCACCATTCAAGCCGGTATATGGCCAAGAGCCTGTCTTTCCTATCCATCTACAAATACCTATCCTTGAGTTCATGCAGAAATCCTACTCTAATGAAAGTAGGATAGAAGTCAAATTAGTTGCTTTGTTGAAATTAGAAGAGCAAAGAGATGTCGCCCTACAATAGTTCTTTAGGCACCAGGCTGTTGTCAAATGTTGGTTTGACAAAAGAGCCAAAATCAAAGCTTTTAGGATATCTAACCTTGTATTGTTATGGGATAAAGCCAGTGAAAAGAAGGGTAGCCACCAGAAATTTGACAAACTCTGGCTAGGTTCTTATCAGATTTCTAAGATCGTGGGGGAAAATGCTTTCAGACTAAGTACTCTAACTGGATAACCTATCCCATTGCATATTAATGGACAGTTTCTCAAGCACTATTTTGAGTCATAAATTTTGTTAATTTATGTTTTTCATGTAGATAATTCGCTCTTCTTTATGTAAATAATTTGTTTGTCTCTTGCTTGTAAATAAGTGTATTTATGTATATAGTTAATGTGTTTCTGCTTGTAAATAATTTGTTGCTCTTTGTGTAAGTAATTCACTCTTTGTTTGTAAATAGTTCACTAATTGTTTGTTTGTCTTTCCTTTTTATCCTTCTATTTCCCTTGTTCTGTGGTTTATGTTTTGTTTTGTTCTTTGGGGTTGATCTGTCCTTTCCATTTGAAACTTTGGGTTGTTATCTAAAGTATGCTATGGTCACAAGGAGAAAAAAGGTTTAAGTATTTTTCAGGTTTTTTGATTGGATGATTTTGTCCTAAACTCTTTGTTTCATGTCCATTGTCAATAAAGGTTGTGGAAGGTCTTGAAAACAAGGTGCCAAGTAAATAACTTTCGTTAGCTCCTTTGAATCTTCCACACATTATTAAAATCATCTCCTTGGTATCGATATATTTGTCCTAGGGTGATAGTGTTGTAATATTTGAGTGAAAATTTTGATCTCCCAAGTGATGTTATGAGGTCCATGGTAGTTTTCAACCTAGATTAGATGTTAAACATTTGGCATATTGAAAAAGAACTAAATGAAATATCTGAAACTCTATGAAAACAAAAACAAGAGAGAAAAGAAAAGAATTAGCTAAAAAAAAAGGGAATTCAAGATGAACAGGTGATTCCAGTATCTCTATCGGAGCTATGGACACCTGACTGGCAATAGAGAAATGCTGTGAGGAAACTAGATGTATCTCCATAAAGGCTATGGATGCCTGACTGATAGCAGAGCAATGCCTGGGATATCATTGCACAACAGCCAAAGGCAATCAACCTATGTAGCTCAAATCTTGCACATTCTTGTCTCAAAGATGAAGAAAACTTCATGAAAGGATGATGCACTATCGAGCACACAAATAGATTCTGAGGTAGCCATTGATTGATTTACATTTAGGATTCTAGCTCAACCTTGGTTGTTAAAACTGACCCAACTAGAGTTCTGATATTCATGAACCAGAGTTCTGGGTAGCTGAATCCTTCAGCTTCTTGAAAATGGTTAAACCATTTTCCAAGCCAAGTCGCCATTTGTTATGCCCTGCATAACCACCACCTTTTTATTCTGGAACAAAATGGGTCCCCCTTTCTCATTCTAGTTTATTTTGCTTTTGGTTACTTGCTTTCCTCTTGGGGGTGCTTTTGTTTTCTGCCCGAGTTTGTCTTTTGTTCTGTCTGATTTAAATCTTGGTTCAGTCTCAACTTGAATTGATTTCCTTCTTGCCAAATATTCAATAAAATAATCATAAGCAACATGATAGTTTATTTTAATATATTTTATATGCTTTGGAGGCTAATGGAAGCATTTGTTTTGCAGGATTAAATCCTACACTTGATGATATTTGACATGGAAGCTCAGGTGGAATGCATTCCCCAGTCTAGTTGGTCATAAAAATTAGCTAAGGCAATAGTCGGCAAGACCCTAAAGATGTCACAATGAGTGAAATTCATGTGTAGGCATCAATCAGTGAGACATCAATCAAAGTCCTAGCGACTAGGAGCATCCGATCGGCATGGGGTTTTCTCTCCTCCAAGAAGTCTCGGTGAATTCATGAAGTCTCCCTAACTAGCACGGAGTGGACAATCACTTCGGCAAGAGTCCTGTCTTTGGTGTGTGGTCTTGCCGAAAGCTTCAAGTCTCACCGACCAGCGATAAAGATGTTCATCTTCGATGAGAGACTTTTCTTCAGAGATAAGTCTCAACAAAAGCATTAAGTCACACCGACACGGTGCAAGGGGATTCTATCAATGGTCTTCGGTGAGAGATTTAGATAGTCATGGCGACAAAAGGGTGAATTTATAAAGCCTTTGGTGATACATGAGGTATCTATAGGACATCTCCCTAACAAAAGAAAGTCTCAGCGACATGGAGGAAGCTCAGTGAGAGTGAAAGAAATGAGTGGAAGGTCCTGCCGATATAAAGGAGTCTCGAGGACAGCAGGGCAGTGTCACCAAGAGGTCTCACTAAAGGGGTTGGTCTTTGACGTGACATAAAGGGATCAGAGAATGGTCTCCCCGACCATGGAGAGTCATGCTGGCATGAGGGGAGGTCCCACTGAAAGACGTTGAGCTCGAAAAATGATTTTTTTTCCTTCACCGTAAGGTTTGGGTGACTACAGAGAGTTTCACCAAAACATAATGGGCTCGGGGAGAAAACAAAAGGGTCACTATTATGTCTCCCCGACCATGGAATGTCCCACCGAGAAAATGGAGCTCGGCAGACAATCATGCCTTTGCCAAAAGGTCTTGGCGAGGAAAGGAAGTTACACAAAAGCAAGAGGACCCGAGCTCAGGGGAATAAAAGGAACTCAGGGAGACTCTGAGCAGATGGAACAGGGTTGGTAAGATGTCTTGCCAACCCAATGGTGTCTCAGTGATGGGAGATGCTACAAGGAGGGACTCGATAAGGGAAGAGGAGTTCAAGGAAAGGTCTCCTTGAAATGATGAATTCTCCCCAACATGAGAATGTGCTCGCCGAGGGAGGAAGGGCTTCACCATGTGGTCTTTCTGAGAACATGTAGTTTTTCTGATAGGTTTTGTGAACTCGATGTGACTTCTTCAGCTCACCGAAACGTCTTGTCGATTGTCTAATGTCATGCCGATGGTTGACAAAAGTGATAATCACATTGGGGAGACACGATGAGTGTCCCATGGACATGCGATTCAATACAAACCACTTTTGACTGCCAAGGAATCCTGCGTGCCTTCTATTCCTCCAATTAGAAGAAGATGACCTATTGACCAATTAACCATCCCTATGTGAGAAGACCAACACAGTGTAGGCGAGATGGATCCATTCTGAGATTAGGGAGGTGACGGACTGACTCAGGTGTAATGTTCAAATCTACAAGGAGGCCCGATGATGTTCTGGAAGATATTCAACCTGCAACAAAAGTCTGGAACATGAAGGGAGGATGAAGGAAGGAAGGATTTGTGACTCACAGGGACAACTGTAGTAGCCACCGGCGAAGATTGATCAGTATTAATGGTAAAGTGCCCTGGAGCATTCAAGGTGACCCTAACAGAGTTCAAGGTGGACACGAAGACAAAAAGTAAATGCAGCAGCTGCAAAAATATCTAAAGGCTTCTCCTAAGGTCAAGCCATCACCGACTCGGACAGCAGGGCTTCTCATTGAATGCAACATTGATTCTTTTCAAAAAGATCTAAGGACTGACTCTTCTAAAGCAAATATTTTGTAAAAACCCTAAAATAGTAGCCAGTACATTCCTTTTTGGTACATGCTATATATATGCCATTCTGGCTGCTTTGTAAAGTTTAGAACTTCTAGGCTAGAGTTGGGTTACAACTTTTAAGAGACAGTTAAGATTAGAACTAAAAAGGAAGGGTTAAAAGTTAAGAGCAGTGATAGAGTAGGAATTTTCAAAAGCAGGAGATAGGGTTGCATCTTGATTCTTAGTAATGAGAGCTTCTTTTGTCTTCTTGTCTAGGAGTAAAGTTCAGTATTGGATGTAATGTACTTTCCAAGTTCTCTTAGGGTGATTGTGCTAGCTTTGTAAATATTGCTTATCTATTTCACTAACAGTAGAAGCAATCAGAGTTTAATCTACTTCATATTGTGTTCCTAAATGATATTCATTTTAAGTTAATCATTTGATTTAAGAATATTTCAAGGATTGAAATCTTATTTTATGTTTTGTCTAAATTGTCACTGAAAACTTGTTGTTTGAATTAGCACTATGAATGAAAGAGGTTCTGTGTCAATCACAAGTTTACTTTGTTCTACAGTTTTGGTTAACAAACTCCTTGAAAGGTAGCAAGTCTGGTTAAGTTAGAAGGATTGTCATTATTTTTTGTTCCAAAGCTCTGACCTATCTTTTGTTGTTTCTTTAAAAACCCCAGTTAAATTAGGTTTTATTTCATGCTTGATCTTAGAACAATCCAGAGCTCAACACCAACAGGCCCCTTGAACATTACTATTGCATTGACCAATTGAGCAACATCAGCACAGTTGAGAACCAACTATATAGACCTTGGGAGTTGAGATATCCATGTGATCATCTTTCTCTTTCAGGAGAAATAGAGTAGCAATATTCTATTTGCATGTTGTTGTGCCAAAACACACGTCAACAGAAAGGATTAGTGCAATTTAGGCTATTAGAGATTTACCAAGAATTACAAAGCTTATTAATGTTATTTGTAGGAATTGTCTATTTGGAAAGTAAGCAAGAAGTCATTGTAGATCAAAGGAATAGTCTACTACTGGACTACTAGACTTAATTCATATAGATCTCTATGGTCCTACAAGAGTGATAAGTATACAAGGTAAAAGGTGTGTTATTTTGATTGATGATTATTCTAGATATACATGGGTTACATTTCTTAGAGAGAAATTAGATGCATTAGATAGATTCATGACATTCAAAGCTATGGTTGAAAATTAAGTAAATTTGAGGATAAAATTATTAAGGTTTGATAGAGGTGGATAATTCATCTCCCATCAGTTTAATATGTTTTTTGAAGTGCATGCAATAAGAAGACAATTATCTAGTCCAATAACTCAACAAAATGGAGTTGTTGAAAGGAAAAATAGAATACTTTAAGAGGCTACTAGATCAATGATTACTAAGGCTGGTTTACTTGAATTTTATTAGAGAGAATCTATTCATAATTCTGTGTATGTATTCAATCGATTTCAAACAAGATAAAATGGTACAAAGACCCCCTATGAGCTATGGTTTGGAAGAATTTCTACTGTTAAGTATTTAAAATTATTCAGAAGCAAATGTTATATCAGATCATATGAAGAAACCTTAGGTAAGTTTGATGCAAAAGGTGATGAAGGAATTTTTCTTGGATATTCTACTAAAATCAAAGCATATAGATGTTTCAATAAAATACTGAGAAAGATTGTAGAAAATGAAAATGTCAAGGTTGATGAGACAATCAAGGATTTAACTGACATTGATGGATATGTATCTGATGAACCTGATTGTGTAAGAATAGAAAAGATTGTGGAAGAATAGGAAAAGGATAAGCAAGAGAAGTATAATGAACATAATGAAAGAGAAGAAGAACCTCTAGTGGTGTCACCTAAGACATCTAGATATGTGCAGAAGAATCATTCAAAAAGTCAAAAAATTGGAGATAAGACTAGAGGAGTATTAACTAGAAGCAGAGCTACTACTGAAGTAAATTTGTATTTATTTTTTGAGATTGAACCGAAGACTATAAGTGAAGCATGTAAAGATGAACATTGTATGAAAGCCATGAAAGAACTTATGCAGATTGAGAAGAATCAAACTTGGGAATTGGTCCCAAGACTAGTAGATAAAAAAATTATTGGATCAAAGTAGGTATTCAAAAATAATTTGAATAAGAATGGAGAAGTGGTTAGAAACAAAGAATTTTTTTTGTGTAATTGTTACTCACAAGTATAAGGTGTGGATTTTTAGGAAACTTTTTCTCTGGTAGCAAGAATGGAAGCTATAAGGATTTTCTTAGCATTTTCTACTCATAAAGACTTCAAGGTCTATCAGATGAATGTCAAGTGAGCATTTTTTAATGGTGAGCTAGAAGAAGAGGTTTACATGGAACAACCAGAAGGATTTTAGTTGTCAAATCAACCAGATATGGTGTACGGATTGAAGAACACCTTATATGGATTGAAGCAAGCTCCTAGAGCTTGGTATGCACAACTAGATAGGTATTAGATTCAACAAGGGTTCAACAAAGGTATAGTAGATAGTAATCTATATTTTAAAATTGAAAATAATAAAATCCCTATTGTAGTTGTATATGTTGATGACATTATTTTTGGAGGAAAGGAGAATATGTGCAAGATGTTTGTGGAAGAGATGCAAAAAGAATATGAAATGTCTATGTTTGGAGAGATGAATTTCTTTCTTGGGCTACAGATTAATCAAAAAGAGAAAGGAAATTTTATTTCATAGTTTAAATATATGAAAAATATGTTGAAGAAGTTTGGGATGGATGGTTCCAAACCCATATGTATTCCTATGGTGACTAGTTGCAAATTGGGTAAAGATGATGATTCACCTAAGGCTGATCAAAGCAAGTATAGATCTATGATTGGTGGACTATTGTATTTGACTACTACTAGACTAGATATTATGCATTTTGTTTGTCTTGTGGCTAAATTTCAAGAAGATCCTAAGGAAACACATTTTTTTTGTTGTTAAAAGAGTATTTAGATATTTGAATGGCACTTTGGATTATGGATTATGGTATCCTAGAGATATTGATTTTACTCTAAGTGCCTATACAGATGCAGATTAGGATGGATGTGTAGATGAAAAAAAGAGTTCAAGTGGTAGTGCATTCTTTCTTGCTTGTAGATCTTGGTGGCATGGTTGAGTAGAAAGCAATATTCAATCTTTGTGTCTACTGTTGAAGTTGAATATATTGTTGTTGCATCTTGTTGTACACAAGTTCTATGGATGAAAAAAACATTGAAAGATATCACAGTGGTGTATTATGATCCTATTTCTATCTTTTGTGATAATACAAGTGCAATTAACATTTCAAAATATCCTATGATCTACTCGAGGATGAAGCATATATTTATCAGGTATCATTTCTTGAGAGAGAAGGTCATGGAGAATGAAGTAAAGCATGAGTATGTTCCAAAGAAGGATCAAATTGTTGATATATTTATGAAGGCTCTTCCTAAAGATAATTTTTAGTATCTCTGGAAGAAGTTAGGGGTCATTTCCCCTCCTTTCTTGAACTAGATGCATATGTAGATGCATCATTCCGATGGGTCTATGGATCTATCTTTCTTCTGGACTAATGTTTTGATGGATACCTCTTAGGGGGAGTAGGTAGTGTCAAGTGTTGTCATTAAGAGTATTATGGTTTTTTATATCAAAGGGGAAATCAATATAAAATATCCTTTTCCTTTTCCATTGATTTCAAAATGGGAGAGGAAGCATGTGAAAAAGGAAAGGAAGCATGAAAATAAAGAGAGGAAGAAAAGACTATAAAAGAGGAAGAATATAAAAGACTATCTACTAAGGGGGAGAAATAGAAAGGAACTGAAAGAAAAATCTTGAGAAGTGTATTTAGAGCTAGTATGGTGTCTTTGATGTTTTTTCACATCATGTGTTTCCATCAATGAAAAAGGGGGAGGTTGTTGCAAAATGGAAAGAATGAAGGTGTTGTAATTGATGTCAACTAGTCAATTGGTTATCAATTGATTTTTGTTCTCATTAGTGTCATGGATACAAGTTATTGTCTCTATATATCGAGGATATTGATAAAATTGTAATGAAGATATACTGTAGGTGTTCAGTGGTTGCTCTAGGCTTTGCTCTAGGATTTTCTCCTATGTTTTTTTGGTTCAGATATGTTCATCATGGTTGTTGGAAGCTGCTATATCCATATTTTTTTCTATTGATTCATTATATAGTTTGAGTTATGTTCACCAGTTGTGAACTACGGTTTTCTATGTTTCTAGTTGAGGTTTGGGAGAAATGTTGTCGGTCCATATTTCTCTTTGCTAGAGTCTTATTACTTTCGGTTCTAGAGTTGAGTTCTTTTGATTGTATTGAAGATAATTTTGGTATCTAGAAGGTTTGTGCTTAATTGTTCTATGTGTTTTACACTAGTTTGGATGACCTTGTGTTGAACACTATCTTTAGAGTTGATGAAGGGTGTTGGATCTATTTGGGTCCTTATGGAGTGTCTGTTTGGTTTTCCCTTATTCTAATTCCACCCTAGGATGTTTTGGCACCAACCTAATTTGAAATTGACCTTGGATGGATTCCTTTGGATATGTTTCAAAGTTGAACATGGTATAAATACAAGATGAGTTAGTGGTGAAAAGATCATAGAAAGAGGAAAGAGAGATAAGTGCAAAGAAATAGAGTAGATAGATGCGAGATTGATGTGAATTAGTGAGTGTATGTGATGTGAGTGTGGAAGATTAGTGTGAAGCTTATATGCTAAGTTTCTAGATGCAGTGAGTTGAAGGTGTACTCTATCATTCATTGATGTCTACAAGTGGTTGAGAAAATTGTGGTGGATTTCTTCATTGCATTGAGATTGTATTCTCTCTGTAACGTATCTCTTCTATCTTCTTTGTATCTCTATGGCAATGAGCCCTCTAGGTTGTGAGCCCTATTGGATAGTGAGTCCTTGTATTGGAAGTGAGCCTTGTTTCTTAGGCAGTGATCCTCTTGTAATCAGGTTTGATATTCTCTATAATGTGAGTTAATCCTCAGAGTGGTTTTTCCCTTATTGGGTTTTCCATGTAAATCTGGTGTTATTGTGTTTATGTGATTATTTTTAGTTTATGCACTAGTATTTGATGTTTAATTATTTAAGTAGTGTTAAGGATTAGTTTCGGTGAATGAATCAAAGTTTAAATCTATGAAAAATGATTCACCCCGCCTCTCAGTTGTCTTGCTCAACATAAATGAGGCTATGTTAGGTATCCATGTACAAATTCAAAGAAATCTCTCACAAATGGAGAAAGGGAGAAAACCCAGTGGGACAAAACTCCTCGCCAAAAGAGAGATGAAATACGAAAAATATCTCAATGATACATGAGAAGTCCAAGACCCCATGTGAGGAAAAAGACCCCCCATAAGAGAAAGATGAAGAGATACAAGGCAGCCCCCCCCTTAATGGTGAGTCTCCTATAATGGTAGAATCTTGACATTGAATGTTGAAGATGATCCAATCTCGTATAAAAACATTCCTCCCCTTATGAAGAAACAAAACAATGAATGTATGCAAGAGTTCTTCCCATTCCTAAAAGAAAGATGTGGGAAGATAGATGATGTGTGATGTCTCCAAAACATTCTCAATTGTCTCCATTTTGATGTTGAAAGATGACATACTCCAAACATGTATTCTAGGTCACACTGTTGAAGAGGACAATCCAAAATCTAGTAGATATAAATGTAGAACATAAGCCAAAGATAAAGATATCTCCTCTGAATAAAAAGAAGCCTCCTCCAAATGTTGTCCAAAAGTATCCACACTCATGTCAAACTATAAGTGATGATCATTTAGAGAATGAAAAAGAGGGTTATATTTTTCCCTCGCAACAATTGAAGAAGGAGCATCTTCATCAAAGAGAAGTTGAATGTCATCAATGATGTCTCCCAAATCTACAATATGAAACTCCACAAAAAAGTCTGAAATGCCTATCAAGAAGCCATCACAAGCAACCATATCTAAAATATCTATAGCAACACATATCATCAACAACTACAACAATAGATGGAGGAGATAGAATGCATGGCTCAATAACTGGATCTGATGTGAGAACTCCCAAGTTCAAGAAGCCAAATGTCTCCTTTGAATCTGGTTCACACTAGAAGTGTGATCAATAGTTGAAGGAACAATGTCACCATCAAAAGAAAAATATAAAAAGGTATACAACTGAGATGAATGATCAACCATCCCAAAAGCAATAATCTCTCTACTCTCTAAGTCTTGAATGATGACTAAATCAAGAGTGAACTCCATAGTCCTCCCAATTCCACCATGTGTAATCTAAAATATGGAAAGAAGATTATTCATCAAACGAGGAACACACAAAACATCCTAGAAAGTGTTGTCACCAAAACTAATAGACCCATTCCCAAATACACTCATGTATTTATTGTTTCCCATCATAATATGAGACATAGTACAAGGATCAAAAGAAGAGAATATAGATTGCAAAGATGTCATATGATGAGATGCTCTTGTATCTAGAAGTCATCTCCCTGATCCATGACCTAAAAAGGAACAAAGAGCATGTCCTTTATTTCCTTATGTAGAAGCCAAATCAGCATGACCTTTGTCTTTTTTAGACTATTTTGAAGATGAAGAAGAGGTTGAATCATACATTCTGGAAGGTAGATCAATTTGATTCTTCTTAATAAGATGTTTCAATTCATAAATATCCTTCTTATAACAAGAATTTTCATCATGTCAAAGATTCCCCTTCTTAGATGAATTCTCTTTAGAAGAGGATTTATTATTTTTTTGATCTAAATGTGGATTATTCTTTACTTTCTTTTGTTTCTTATCTAATTTCGATTCTTTCACTTGACTAACCAACAATGGCTGAGATTTAGAAGTCTTGATGAGACCCATTGATATAATATTTTGTTTCTCATGTATTAATATCTCAAAAAATGATGCAAATAAAGGTATAGTATATGCAGATCCCATAGTCAACCTATGAGTAAGAAAGCTAGAAACAAAAGAAGCATAATTAGGATCAAGTATGTTCATTATATTGTGGACCAATTGAATGTCCTTCTTATTAGTTCCACATGCTTTACATGCTCTCGTAGATCATTAACCTTAGTGATGTAGTCTTAGATGTAAAATTTCTTAGGATGAAGGCTCATCAATTCATTACCAATTTGATAGCCTCTTACTTCATTTGTAGTACCATACAATTTTTTCAATTTATCCCAAGCTTCATGAGAATTATTACATGATTCAATTTGAAACAAAAAATCTTTATAAACAAGTCTACAAAGACATCCAAGAGATTTGGTATGTTCAATCATCCATTTTATCTTTTTAATTGCATATGTAGGTTTAGGTACATTATTTTCAACATATAGAGAGTGACCTTCAGTCATTAGAATACTCCATTCATTTTGATTCCATGTTGAATAATTATATGATGTCAGCAAATGAACCTTAGAATGATCCACGAAAATGAGAGAGAACAAGAAAACAAAGAAAAACAATACACTAAGAGAATCCTACCATTTCACTAGAATGAAATATCACCCCCCAAATATTATAAGGTTGGTACTTTATAATTCAATGTGATTACAAAGCCTTTTCCATGATACAATGCTTAATAGGCTCAAAGTAGGAAAAATTACAAATTCTAATAGAAAATGAACTTGATAAAAAATATAAAAAAATTATCCTTATGGTTTTGTAGTGGTCTGTAAGATGTTTCCAATGCCTACTTGTTTCTTAAAATCAGCACCAGGGCGAAAGTTATGGCCTTTTGAATAAATTTTCACCAAATAGCTTCAACCTACAATATCTGGTAGAAAATGGGAAAATTTCTTTTCAATGCCTCAATGGATGGAAAGTACTTGTCTCCATATTTTTGATGATATCTTGTTTGTACAAAATGGAAATCATGGTGAAAAGTTATGATTTTTTTTAAATGGCTAAATTTATCCTACGGTGATAACCCCTTGGCAAAATAAAAAATTTGTCAAAAAATAAACTCACTTAAAATAGAAAAAAATTATATGAGAATAGGGGTTTTTGGGCCTTTTGAACACAATGGAAAGGTTCATTTAGGTCAAAAATTCTTCAATAAAATGTTGTTCACTAGATTTGAGCTTCAAACCCTTGTTTGCAACTATGTCAAATGATCTCCAATTTGGATGAAATAAAAGCCAATATTGACTTTCTTGAGCCTTCTAGATGCATTGGAATAGTAAAAAATGTTGCCAATATAACCAAAAATATTTCAATCACTTAGATCTCACAAAATTATATGTACTATGAAGAGGTTATTAGACCTTTGTAAATCCTTTTCGATTCTCTAGATCACTTCAAACACAAGAGAAGAGTATACAATACTTTACAAGATATTTACAAGAAAACTCAATCCATCAATCGAGAATCTATGAACTTAGATTTCTCAAAATAAAAGCTCTGATACCATGTTAGAAATATAAAAAAGATTAAATAACCCAAGGAAATTTTTAAGAGAAAATCAAAGTTACATAAACTAGAAAAACATAAGAATACAAACCAAGACTCTGAGAGATTATGCAATGTCGATGTGACAATATTTCATTAAGATCTTCGAAGTTGAAAAGATACAATTCAAAAGATTGCAAGAAGATGAAAGAGTATACATATAAAACCTAGGTAGTGAGTTTATATAGAACTTAGGAGAGGAGATAGGTGGAAAATCCAACCAATAGGAATCAACCACAAAAAGTGGAGATAGACCACCAAAAGTGGAGGATGCCACTAAAAGTGGAAAGTGGCTCCACCCTTTAAGGAAGGGGACACCACACACTTATCTCCTAGTAATAAACTCACTTTATTATCCTAAGCAAGCTTAGTTAAGTGTAGTAAGAATCTAGGACTAAGGGAAAATAAATTAATCCACTAAAAAAATAAAAAACTGACACCAAAAGAATCATAATAGAAGGAGAAGCCTACTTGTGCATATTGCAAGAAATCAGGGGATGATGAACATCAATGTTATTCAAAACAAATTGATGAGTTGAAGCATCTTCTTAAGAAGCATCAAATCAATGAGTCTTCAAAGGGTTCATCTTCTTCTTCATCATCAAATTCCAACAAAAATAAGGGGAAAGAATTTATCATAGAGAATTACATGGATGGCAGAGAATTCAATGATGGTTTTTGTGTGCCTTCATTGTCAACCAAAATCCTTTCTATCTATCAAATCACACATAGTGGAGCAGGAAAGAGTATTGAGTTCACAACAAATTATGTCATAATCTAGGATTTGTATAGCAGAGATATAGTTATTTTTGGAGAGGTTCACCACCAATATTGAGTCTACACCTTCTCACATTTTTCTCCTAATGATTTAGAAGATGTTCACACTCATGCATCTTGTGTGGAAAATTTTGAGGAGATTCAGTATGGTCATCTAAATCTTGCTATTGTTTCATCTACTAAGGATCCTGTAACATGTGTTGATATTCCATCTCCTTCCTCTACTATTATACCTAGTGATGCTTGTGATTCCACAATTTTGGTTCCTTATGATTCAATGCAGTAGGAAATTCATTGTCTTCTAGAGATGGCTCATTGGGATGAGTACTTGACATACATTTTTGGTTATTTTTTAGTCCCACATTTTAGATTTCAGAGACATCATCTATTGCATTCATCTTCTCTTTGATGGAGATAATCCTTCTTCAGTTGTTGTGAGGGAACACTCTAACCCTCTTGTTCATTCTCTACATGATCACCCTTTGCAGTTTGACATGAGTGTGGATTCTTTTGGACAACATTTGGAGGAGGCTTCTTTTTCTTTATAGGAGGTATCCTTATCATTGAATTATATTCTACAATTGTCTCTAGGAGACTTTGAATCATCTTCTTCAGTAGTGTGGCCTAGAATTCCTTTTTGGAGCATGATAGCTTTGAACATCAACATGGAGACACTTGAGAATTCTTTAGAGACATCACATATCCTGCATAGCATCTTGCTTTTGATTCTTCCTAAGGGGGGAACATTGTTTGATTCTTTTGGATCATCTTCTTCATTCAATTTCGAGCTTCTACCATCATTGTATGAGACTCAATATTGAAGGGGGTTGCATCATCTCTCTCTTCTTGTTCTCTCTTATGGGGGGGACTTTTTATCACATGGGGTTTTTTCTTTCTCATTCTTCATTGTGAGAATTTTGTTTTTTCTTATCTCTCATGACTTTTTTCCCACTGGGTTTTCTCCTTTTCTATGTTTTTGAGAGATTGCATTTGCATTGTAAATGGGTACCTAACATGGCCTCATAAATAAGACCCATCCTTGTATCTTTGTGGCATTTGCATAATAATCCACTACTCCCTAAGTTGCACTTAAGGGGGGTGTTGGTGTAAATAAAGTATTGTACCTAGTTAATTGATTACTAGGGTTCTTAGGAGAGTTATTTACATGTTAAGTTTACTTGGGTCTTAGGAAGGAATATTTGTAGAAGGTGTTAGTTTTCATTAGTTGTTATCTTATCTTTTGAATTGTAACACATGTGTCCTAGGTAGTTGTGATAAGTTGTCGCATGAAATAGGATTAAGACACTTTTCATAATCCATTTTAGGCTTGTGTCTCACCTTGGCTATATAACCAGGTGGTATCATATGTAAAACACATAACTATTGGTGTGAATTCCATATTTGCAATCTTGAGAATTACATATTAATATCTCTTGAGCTTTCATGAAGTTCCTAGATCTTACACAAGTGGTCTCATATGTAAAACACATAACTCTTACAAGGTGATACTCTTGTATTTGTTCAAAGGTTAAGGAATTTTTTCATTAATGATGTTTTTTGGGCAACATGAGCATGGAAAGTCCATAACAATGTGCTATGGTGTTGTCATTGATGTCAATGTTGTAACTCATATGAATATTTTGGTTGTAGATATTTGATCAGCTCTAATAGGTTTTCAAGTTAATAAGGAAGATATTTTTGCATAATGGCTTGGTTTGGTAAATATATGTTATGTGGAAATTTCACTAAGTGTCAAATGTGCCAATTTAGTGTAACAATGTGTCAGTTTTTGGGTCTTCACCACTCTACAAATGAAGGATTCACTTTCTCCTTCTAACATCATTTTGTTGGATATTAGAAATACCTAACTCCAATATTTCATCTTGATTGGATAAACAATTTAAGAGTTATAAGTAACAAAGTTCAGCTTGGAAATTGTAATTATTTTCTATACAATATGCTTGTGTGGGAGATTTTGCATGTCTTTGTGGATGAGTATTTGGTGTTGCACTTTTGAAGATAAGTTTCTAGATGTTAATAATGCATGGATTCCAAATGGTATCAAGTTTTGATGTCCACACATTGATATATGGATACACAGATGAAGGTTTTTACTATTACGTCATGTGCAAAACTAGCCTAATATGGTTGAAGGTATGCAAAGGTTAAGTAAGTATTACTATCTTATGTAGGATCTATTATAGGTCTATTCTAACCTATTTCAATATGTTTTGATACGGAAATTTATATTTTGGGTGTTATATATAATTAGGTTGACATAATTGATGTGATACTTGATGCAGATATATAAGTTGGATTATTTTCAGTGTCTTGAAAAAAGGTAATGAACATGTGATGTCTATGATGAAAATTTCAGGAGAGATGTGTGAAGTTAAGTTGTGAATGTTAAGTTGAAGATCAATATTGTGTGAATGAAGAGTGAGACAAAATTAGATAAATTTTGTTTATCATGCTTCAGTGGAACTATAATTCATGCATAAGTCAATTAAAATTATAACAGTTCAAAAATATATTGTGATCCATCATCTTTCTTCTATCCTTTTCTCTATGGATAGTGAGTCCACCTATAGTGAGCATTTCTATAAATATACTATAACTCATTATAATATGTTGTGAGCTAAACCTCTTTATGGTTTTTCCCATTTTTGGTTTTCCATGTAAAAAACCTAGTGTTCATGTGTTATGTGATGTTGTGAATGTTTCATGCTTTCTTTCCTTACTACAGTTGAATATGTTTTGGTAATTATATGATTAATATTTGAATGGTTTAAGAGAATACTAATTCACCCCCCTCTCAGTATTCTAGGTGTTTAACAATTGATATCAGAGCTTGATTCTTTGGAAGGAGCTTAACCACTTTGGGAAGGTCTTATAAATTGAACACATGGCTAATAGAAAAATTCCTATTCCTTCAGAAGAGATTCCTATGGTTGAATTTGTTGGTGTAATTAAATAATTAATTACACTTACATAAGCTTAATTAAGTATTCATTTATTCCTAGTTATCATTTTATAGGTGATAGGATATAAGATTGTTTCTAGAAGTCTTAGTTGGCTTTTCTATAACTTATCTAGATATTTTGCATGATTCCTAGGTAGTTAGTTTGTTGGTTGTCTCATGTCATAGGATTATGGCATTTGTAAACATCATTTTCATTACTACATTTCAAACTTTACTATATAAGAAAGTTGACTATACACATTTATAATATACTTCATACCTCATCATTTGATAGGTCTTAATATCAAGAAAGCTCATTTTCTTGCATACTCTCTTGTAGAAGGTTTTCATTGTTTTTCCAAGTGGTCTTGGGTGTTGAGCTAATATCTTTTGTTTACATGATCCTCCTCATCCTTCCTCATCCTCCTCATAATTCCTCCACAGTGGACTTAGATGATAGTGACTCAAATGATTCATTCGACCGGAAAGAACAAAAAAAAGTGGCGACCTCCAAAAGAATATTTCATCCATCATGTAGAATATTCCTTAGTGGAATATTTCTAAAAGATTCCTTCGACAAGGAAAATCCTGCAACATTCATTTGAACATCAAATTCAATTGGTGTACGCTCAAGATGGCTATTGGCCTATCAATTTTAAGCTCGGAGGTTGATGACATCAGCAGGATTTTTGAAAAAATTTCTACCCCTCATGGATTGAGTTTTCAAATTTGTAGTTCAACTTTGAAAGCTCATATCTTGCTCATTTTAGCTCCTATCTTTGAGCAAATTTTTTTATTAGTTGGGCTAGCTTTTTGCACTCTATGCACTAGTGTGGTCAGTTTTAGATTTTGATGCATGGATTTTTCATAGAATTCAATTTGTCATAGGTGTTGCTAAATTGTCTCTATTTTTGGAACTTCCAAGGCTTTGTTCAGGCTCATACAAACTCATTTTCGGGTGGATTTTTAAAAAAAGTGCATAATTTTTTTAGAGCTTCACAATGATGCTATCATTTTGTATTCATTATGACCAAAACTTGTACATTTATCACATAGCCCTATTTTTTTTATTTTGGAATTTTTATTGTATAGATCACATTTTGATCTTTTGCATGTTGATCATAGTTTGATTAGGCCTTATTGTGGAAATTGTAAGAATTGAAATAAAAATTCAACTTAGCTATTTCTTACAAGTGGAAATTGTAGCCACACTAAGTATAAAGTGCCAAATCATTTTCTTGGGGTGTAGTTCTTTGATTGAGTGAATTTGAGGGGGTTATATTGTGTATTTTTCTTTGAGTTCTCTCTTGTGCTCTTCAAATTTCAGCCATGGGTTATCCTAATTTTCCTTTTTTAAATCCACATAATTATACAACATGGAAAATAAATGCATGGATTAAACTAATGGAAATAGGATTAATTCACTACATTGATGGATTTGTTCCAAAACCAACTAATCCAAATTTGAAAAGTGAATGGCTCATTAAAAGTACTATGGATCTTGCAACACTCAGGAAATATGTTTCTCTTGATCTTATCTTTCATATTAATAAGTGTAAAACAACTCAAAAAGGATGGGATAAACTTGCTCAATTGTATGGGAAAGTTGATGAGATTAGGGGATACGAACTTGATAATGATCTCACTAATTTGGATCCAAAGAATTTTGATACAATCCAATACTATGTAACTAAGGCTAATAAACTAAGAGCACAACTCAAAGATTGTGGTATTGATAAGAAGGATGCACAGTTGGTCTTTAGTTTGTTGGATAAGCTTCCTTTAGAATATCCAGCTTTTGTTTCTAGTTTTCAAACTCATCATTTGACTATGGGAAGTGCCTATACTACACCTTCATTTGATTCATTCACATAGATGCTGATGCTTGAACAATCAAAGTTGATCACTATGAGTATTCTCAAGTCATCCAAGTCACAAGATTTGGTGGCAAGACATGGGTTAGGATCTAATAAGAAATAGAATCAATCAAAGAAAAATCCACACAAAGATCAAGCACAATTCTCTTCCCCTTAGCAAGGAGACTCTTCATCATCTTCCAAGAAGGGGAACTCACAAAAGAAGGATAAACTATTTTGTGCATATTGCAAGAGAGTTGGTCATGATGAGCATCATTTTCATGCTAAGAAATTTGATGAATTGACTAATCTCCTCAAGACAAATAACATCAACTCGCCATCTTGCTACAAAAAGGAAACATCTCCTTCTACTTCACAATCAAAGAAAGGAAGCAAACATGAATTTGTTGTAGCAACATAATCTTCACAACAATGGATACTTGACTTGGGTACTACACATCACATGGGTTCTAATAGAGAATATTTTTCTTCAATGGAGACTTGTATAGTACCACAAATTCTTATAGGTGATGATATTGAGGTGGAAGTGTTGTGCCTATAGCAAACATGCCTCGTTTGGACCAAGGACCCCCTCTTTCCTTTTCACCTTTGCCTCATTTTATGTGCCCCTATTTCTAAACTTAAGTTGGTCACATGCAGTTGAGTCACCAAATCCTAATTGACCAAATTCACCTACCCAAAATTTGTTAAGCATTTTTCCTTTGCGGAAGTGTAGCTGTGAGTTTCCTTTAGCCTTTTGACCGGGCGTCCGTCGAACCTGGTGGGCCCACATTTGTAAGTATACCTCTATGCACCACCATCATTATTTCATCACTAAGTAGCCGCTAACCCTAGGGTTCCACCCACACCATAGGCCCCGCACTTGGTTCCACCCCCTAGGTCTTTGTTGAACGTCCAATGAGGCATGGATTTCTACACCCTCATCAACTCAACCTGTCACCGTACTGGGTATTTAATGCACACCATTAATGATGTTTTTCCTATAAATAGGCACGTCGGGCCTGTCATTTTCACCCCAATAGTTTGAATTTCTTTTTTCGAAGGAGAAGACAAGGTCCCCACTCGTGCAAAGCTTTTTATTGGATTCAAGTTAGGATTCCTCTATATTTTTATGCGATCTCCAAGGTAGGTAAGTGTTATTTCCACTTGGCATTTAATTTTTTTTTAAATGTTCTTTGTGCAAGATAGGGTTTAGAAAATATTTAAGTCCTCTAAATTGATCCCTAATATGTGGCAGAATTTCATCCAGTCCATCTGAGCCTCCGGCTCCACATGGGTGATCCACCCAGCACCCTTAAAATCTGTAGTTCTAACCAAACTGCATCTTCATGCTCATGTAGATTCCCACTTTTCCATTACCATTCATCATGCGATGAAGAAACCCATATGGCCCACACCATCACCATCGTTATTCCTTAACAAAGTTTAAAAAATATCTAAGAAAGGCTAATTCCTTGACCCCATGCAGGAATTGCCATACAGACTTCCACTTGCAAGTGTTCACCTCTTCATCGTTGTCTTTTAGAGGCTGAGCCTTAACTCCCTTCCGAAGTGCAAGTTTCACTCCCATTATTGCCGCTAGCTTACCGAGACTAGCACTCAAAAAATTTGCTAAGTCCAAACTACCTTGTAGGTTATTGCACGTGGCTTGCCATCACCTAGTTACCATTATTTAATGACGGTGTCCTTGTGTCACCCCGCAGTGTGTACCCTACGTCATTGGTCTCTGTCCTTGAAGTTTGTTGAACAAAATGCTAATTCAAAAGTCCCTGTGGGAAAATTCTTATGGGTAGCCACATGCGGGTGGCCCTCACTTCAACGTTGCTACTTAATGCCCGAATGTTCATGTCTTCCTGAATGGTGCACTCTGTGGGAGATTTTTCCTTCCATTGGACTCTAAAGTTTGTCAGCATGGAACTTAATTATGGCCACCCTCTACGAGCTCGTTTCATGCAGATTGCCATCCCTTAGAAGTCATTCTTTGAAGGAAAACATCTAATGGCAGCTTGAAAATTCACCTCCATAGTCCTAAAATTGATAGAACTCCATGACCTAATCCTCAATGTCCAAAGTTCCCACAAGTCCCACAATGTCGAATTCCACATGTTGGTCCCCATCACATAAATACCACTACTTAATGTTTGAGCTCAAACTCCTTTCCACCTCATGGCGCCCACATACCCAAAACCTGCAAGAGCACTGGTAGGCCAATAGGAAAATCATCGACCAAGATGGAAGAGTATTGGTAGACTTGTCTACCAGGGCCATTGGCAAGACATTCGACATCCCGATGTTTGATAAAATGGAAGAGGTAGAGGAGGAATTCACTGAAGCAATGTAGAAACATGACCCTATGGGATGCAAAATAACAATCAACCAACATTGGTTGAAGGAAAAGAGGGGCAATTCCAACAAGCTACCCTAGAAACTATTTAGAAGTGATTTATTCAAAGAGTACCATGATCTGGTTACTCTTCAGAGAAAGGTAATGGGCCTGCCAATGACCACCTTTTTTGAAGAATGGATATTCTACTTCATTACGTAGATCATTTGAGGTGAGTCCCAGTTCCACTGGGCCAAGATGATCAGTGACAATATGCACAATCAACTCATGGTCATTAAGAAAACTTCCCAATTTTATATGACCTCGTATTTAGTCTACCTCCTGGCAGAGAAATTCTCATAAAAAGGAATCTTCTATGCAGGCCTATTGGGGATGAAGAAATTAGAACTTAAATTTTATGACTGCTATCCTTAGCTACAATATAGGAACCTCAAGAAGGAGTACAAGAGAGTAAATGATACCTTCATTGGGCACATAATCAGACTCCTAGGAGGAGATTTTGAGAGGAGCGTGTAACACAACGTGAATGCCTTCATAAGGGGATTCAAATATTTGTTCATCCAATTCCTAAAATTTAGTTACATCAAAGTTGAAGGGTTCTCGAGAAGACCCTACCGGTTACCACGCTACACCAATGATAGGATAATCTTATTGGAAGTCTCTTGAAAAATATAGACTACCCACACATTGTTGAGTAATAAGCTTTGAGTTGGGATTACATATCCCCTAACCTTTGGGCAAGGAATGTACTCTTTCCGTGGCACCCAATGTGTCAAATACTCAGATAAGGACCTAGAATAATACAACTTGGACCCACACATAGACTAAGGAAAGGTGGATCCTCATGGAAAGCTAAAGAAGTGGGTTGGGAAGAAATATTCCCATCAACCTCATGTCGAGGACTTCTGATCCAACTATAGCAATGACAAGGAGGTGTGAATGAGGCACTACATGAGGATGACAACCCAGTTTGTGAAGCTGGTAAATCTCTTCCTTGTGCCTGATTAGATATTGGAGGAGGATGACAATATTATTGATGATAGATATTATGTTGTGGCCAACCTTCCCTTACCTATGATTAACTGGAATGAAGAAGAGGTCACTGAGCTCGACATCCTCACCTGACCCATTGAAAATAGAACAAGGTAGTGGGTAGATGCACAAGTTGTTCAACTCAAGGAGAAGGACGTTGAACTAACAGATGGTGAGCTCGAGGATGAGATTGAAAGTGAAATTGATAATGGCACAGCTATTGGATCATCAGAAGAAGCTCTCAAGTCCCCACCAACCTCAAGATCTAAAAAGAGGAAGGATGCACCCAAACGTAAGCCTAAACAAAAGTTGTATTCCATAAAAACAACTAAGGGAAAATTTTCCAAAAGAGTGAAGAGAATGGGGATGTTTGTGCTCAATATTCCTACAATTCAAGAGGAGGATCATCATAAGAAGAAGAAGAAACTGAGAAGACACACTCACCACCTACCGCTTTCATTCCCGCTACCACTACCACCATCACCACTCCACCTTCAACCTCTCAAGATTTTCCTATTTCATCTTTGCCTGTCGTGGACATCTCTATCCACCTCACCTGTGCCTCACTGACTACCCCACAATAAAACTTAACTCCTCTTCCACCACTTCCCCACTATCATCTTCTTCAATACTTCCTTTGTTTCCTATGTTCTCTACTCTTCTTCCATCTATTCCTTCAATTTCTATGCCACTGCTTGTCTTGTTGCAAGCTTTTGTGGCCTATATGTTGAACGTGCCCATCGAGCTCTCTAGGGTATTCCTTGACCCCAAGGTTCAATATTTAATGGCTCAAATTATTGTTGCCCTACCTCTTCCTCTGCCACCTACCGAGCCACCAAATATGGAGGCCACAATGCAAATATCAGAAGAGATGGAAAAGCACCATGTGGAGTAGCATGGGGAGGCTACAAAGGAGATAGTTAATGAGCCTGAATATTTTGATCGGGACAATTATTTTGAGCACCTAGAAGGTCGAATAAATATAAACATGCATAAAGTGGCTTTTGACAAGGAGAGGTCATAGACTTCTAGAGAGGATGTTGAGGCTCTAGATGAGCATTATATGATAGAAACATCAGATCAAGAGCTAGATGAAGAGTTTCCCTAGCAACACATAGGTGCAAGCGAGGAGGCTATCCCTATAGGGAACCACTCTACAGAAAAGAAAGTAGATACTAAAACAAAAATGGGGATCCTCAGAGAGCCTCCACTAATCATCCAAGACAAGGGCCTGGTCCACAAAGAAGAGGTACCTCTAGGAAGGGAGGAAGATAAAGAGAAACAATAAGATAAAGTTTCCCAAGAAAGGAGTTATGAGCCTGAGCACAGTGTCAAGGTTACACAGGAGAAAGGAAGGGAACCCCAAGAAGAAAGCATCATTGAAGAGAATGTCACCAGAGAGAATGTGGAGATCACTAGATCTGATGTTGAAGGAAAATCCACACCTTAAAAGGAAATAAGTGAAGAAGAAAATCATGATGAAGAAGTTCCAAGTGACGAGGAGTATCAACCTCAAAATGAGCAAGAAGAGGTAGGTGATTATGAATCATCCAAGGGTCAAGTTGAGATTCTTGAATGACTAGAGTAGTAGTTGAAGAAGAAATCTCCTTTCACTATAGACCCAAAACTGAGGCTAGAGGAAATCCTAGCCTAAGCACAAATAAGGACCAGAAAAGAGAAGAAACCCAAAATTAGGTCACACATCACGGTGGATGCTTCTAGATCTTGAATGTTGTAGGTTGACACTCTAGTAATCGGTGGGGGTACAAAGTAGTACAAGGGCAATAATTTTGGATACTACCATCAACCTAGGCCAGACGAATCATGAGAAAAAGATATATGAATTCTAGGGGTCGCTGACCACCATAATAAAATAGATGTACAAATACCAATCCACCAAATAGGAGCTAAAAGAACAAGTGGTGGATCTCACTGCCTACATTCAACAATGGATGTCCATGGAAGAGGAGACTCTGGAAGAATCGTCAATTCCACCCTGATTGTTCTCAAAAGAAGATATCAATAAGATGGAAAAAAGAAAGAATTGGTCCAAGGCCATGATAGATTGGTTCAACAAAGTGATATCTACTGGTGACAAATGGATTGACCATGTGGTCACAATGTACAATAGATATCAGAGCTTTGAAAAATATATAGAAGGCATGATGAACACCTATGAGTTCTTAGAAACATACAGGATGACCTACCCTAAGCTAGAAAGCATCCTCAAGCTTTCCCAAGATATCTAGGAAAATGAGCTAGAAATGTCAAAAGAAGATCACTGGTTGGTGGAAACTTGATTAATGAACCTGGATTACAAAAAGGATGTTTTTGAGAGGGTCTTGCATGACCTCGAGGTTGATCATGAATGGGATTCTAAGAATCAGACAAATATTCTTGAGTATTTCAAGCTAATGACTGACTATGAGGTGCCTACCCTGGAGCTAGACCCCAAGAAAGTCAAGCCTTTGTTCCACCAGAAAATGGAGTAGGGAGCTAGTAACACGCTATCACCAGAATTTATGGATTTCATTGTGAGGGATTTTATCTAAATGGAACATATCAGTGAAGCCAAGTCAAATTTTGTTCAGAACCAGAGAGAGATCATAGAAAGAATCAAGAGGATGTCCTTCCAAATCCTCAAATATGAGCTCTCTAAGGAGAAGAAACTCATAGCTATGTTTGAAAAGTTCATAAAGTATGTGAATACTCAAAAAGTGGCTAGAAATACCATCATAGATGATGAATACTTGTCAAAATAAGTGTAAAGGTTGGCAGCCACTACAGGACAAAATAGCTATAGTGTCAGGGCCACTAGATGACAAAATAGGGAAAAGACAAAGTCTATTTTTTATATTTTTATATATTTGGGGGTAGGTGAAACCATAATGTAAAATGAATATGAGCCACACAATGTAAATGAATCTTGTTGATTCATTTTTCTTTTGCAAAACTATATATAGAGGCATCCTCTCATTTGCAAAGAGAAAGATGAGTTGTTGTGTAAAGGCATGTTGTAGAAAACTAATGAGAAAAGTATTTTTTTGGTGGTTTCTTGTGTTTTCTTCTCATGTGTGCATGATTCATTCTCCCAATCTTAGATTGCAACTTCATTGTTCTTAGTTTTAAGTTACTTTAGTTGGTTAGTTCATGTTATACTTTAATGGTGAAGAATGCTATGATGTTTGATGTCTTCCTGGCTCATACTTTTTATTGTTTATTAATGATAAACTACTTTGTAAAGTTAATTTGTGCATCATTTGCATTGTTACAATTTAGTTCAATTGTTCTACATGATTTAATGGTGAATGAATGGTTTTAAAATCTTTAGACCTTAGAATATTACACTAGTTTCATGAGAGTGTAGGCTATCCTTGGTTAAGTGAAAACTAGTTTGAGGAAGTTTCTCCACTATAGTATCCTCCATTCTTATTTTTCAATGTTAGTTGTAGGTCTAGGATAATTCTTATTCCCTTCCCTTTTGACCTTTTCTTTGAAAACTAAAGTTTAGACAAATTTCTAGCATCATTATAAAGCCAAATCTGATGGAAAAGGAGTTTTAGTTTGTTGTCATTAGCTTGCAGTAGTTGTTCTTCATTTCTAGAATTTATAAAAATCCCTCTTGCAAACCCAATTCTCTCCAAATTTAGTGACCATAAATTCCCTTTGTGATTACCATCAAAACACATCAACCAATTGAAATTTTCCAAGCTTAGTCATGACCTAACATCCGAGAGACCTTGGGGTGATTTATAAAACTTAGTTGCAAAAATTACCTTTCAAGAGAGGTAGCATACTTGTGTGTTGCTTGTGTTGAGAAAGTGCTAAAAATACTCATCAATAGAACTGGTGCTAGAAGGAGGCAGCCAAGCTAAGTTGGATCAAATTGGGTCCTTCTCCCCTCAAAGGTTTCATAGAGTTCTTAGATCCACACCAGACAAGGGAGAATTTCAAGAGCTAAAAACCCCTACCAAGGCTAAGAGAGCCAAAAAATGGGAAGCATCAACTTCAACCCTATTCACTCAACCTCCATCTCCTCCATATCCTTCCATCCATCCATCTTATTCCTCCCCTTCACTCCTGACAACACCTCCATCCTCCTATTCACTCCAAACTGTGTTTTCACCCCTCACCTTCCATATCCAAGGTGTTGCCCCATCCATTGCATCACTCTTCCAAGGCATTTCCCCAACTACAGTCCTACTTCAACCTCAAGTTACAGTAGCGTAGAAATTCAAACCTTCACCTCCCACAATGGCTTGGTTGGGAAATAACCCATCCCCTTTGTCCTTCAATGACTACCATGACATGCCCAAGAATCTGAAGTTCTTTTACACCAAGTTTCACCCATGTGATAAGCAGAGGACAGCAGAAGAGCATATCAAGATCTTTGAAACAACATTGAAGGATATGCAAATTGAACATGAACACGTTGCTTGTAGTCTCTTCCCTTACTCATTAGAGGATGAGGCCTTTTATTGGTACATCCATTTTCCAATTGGATCCATCACCTCTTGGGATCAAATGAAGAACACCTTTTTGCAAATTTTCAAGCTTCTTGTCAGCCATACAGAATTGTACCACTAGTTCATGTCTGTTAGGAGAGAATTCAATGAGCCCATTAGCTCATTCAATGATAGATTTCATAGGTATTTCATGAAGCTGTAGTCACCTTATGTGGTTGATGATTCCTACACTCAACTGGTGTATTACGATGCCTTGGATAATCTTACATCTTCCTTGGTCAAAAGGATGCACCCGTCGCCTGCCAGGTTAGTGGATGCATATGTAGAAGTAGTCATAACAAGCACAAACTTGGAGTAGCATATTTGAGGTCTATTGCACTCATTAGGACCAAATTCCCACCCAACTAAAATCAAAGGGCTTACCCATGCTTTGGCCCATCACAGACCTATGATGAACAAAGTTTTATAGCTACCAATAGTACCACATCTGGGGTAGCCATTGAACCAAGCACCTTCAATGCCTCATTATTTGCAATCTTCACAATAGTAGGCTTATGCTCAACAGCCTCAAGTTCCCTCATACCTGCAAGGCTCTGACTTCACAATGGCCCAACAAAACCAACCTATGACATAGCCTGTGTTCCTTCATAATTCAGTACCAAAGCAGAATAACGCAGAGAAGGATCAAATTGATGAGCTAACTGAACTAATTAAGAAGCTGGCTACAGAGATGACATATCTAATAAATAAAAATAAAAATCTACAAGCTTCTCAAAGGAGCATCCAAGCCAACCTCAATCAAGATAATCATGATGTAGGTGCATCTGCATGCCATAATTATGAAATAGGACAGAATTCAAGATAGAGCTTTGAAAAGAGGCCTTCACAAAGGAAAAACACAACTTGAAACACTAGGCCAAACAACAGAGGTGTCCCCACACCTCTTGATCAACTAGGTGGTATTGATAAGCCTATGAGCAAAGTCTATTTGGTTGAGGCTGCCTTGTCAAGATGTTGTTGAATCCACAATACAAATAGGCATTTTGAATTGGATTGCCTAGAATTCCAAACTGCCACAAAATTTTTTCAAGTGGAAGTCTAGAATGTAGTTGATGGCTCAAGTTGTTGATATTTAGTTCCTTTAGAGCCATACGATTCCTCGGTGTTGGTGGTCAACCAAGCTCCTTTCCCAAAAAGTGAAAGCAACACACCTGAGAAGGAGGTTGCACCCAAAGATGAAGAAGCAAACGAGGTAAGTAATGATAGCTCCTTATCTTAGATTTTTGATTTGGTAGATAATGGTCTAGTAGATGAGGAAGAGTCATGTGAGGATGAGGTCCAAATGTTTCATCAAAGGGAAACCCCATACAATGTAAGGAATAGGTGGGATGGTGGTCCATTTACTACCTCCACTCCTCTGAACAACTTCAATACTCCACCTGATCCTAATGCTAGCAACAATCCCACTTATTCCCATGTTCCTACCAAGTACTTCAATAGGAATAGGCAGCCCAATCAAACTCAAGATCAACCCACTAGTTCTTTCCAGGGAAAATATTCTAAAGCAGAGGTAGAACAAATGGGGGAATACATAGCTGAAGAATTCAAGAAGGTTAAGTTGAGTCTTTCAGCCTATGAATTACTCAGAGTCTCAGCTATTAGGAATGCCCTCTTTAGAATTCTCAATGGAACTGCTCCATCCAAACCAAATCTAAAAGTACCTACAAAGAGGGTTTCATTTGATACCTCCCAAAGTGAGCCAATAATTAGTGAAATATTGGGAAAGAAGCCTGATCAATCCCCAAATCAGTAAGCAAAAAAGCAAATAGTAAAAGACAAAAATCAAGCAGAAAATAAAGACAAGAGAAAAAATAAAGAAAAGGCTCAAGTAGCCTAGGCTGATGTGTTAGTAGGGATATTGCAGGGGAAATTAGAGACCCCTCCTTTTCTGACAACAATCAGAATATTTGGCAAGAACCTTCATAACTAGATACTTGATTCAGGAGTTTTAGCCAATGTCATGCCATTGGAAGTATGCAAAGACCTAGGAATAACTCCCACCCCCTCCCAATAGAAGTTAACTCAACTAGATAAGATAGAGGTAAACATAGGAGGGGAATTGAAGAAAATCCACATGTAGATTGCGGTGGACCCAAGAGTCCAACAAGTTATAGACATCCAAGTTGTCGATATCCTAGACACCTATGGCATAATACTTGGAAGGGACTTCACTCAAGCCTTGAATGGTTATGTTGCACTATATTATTCCTACCTATGGCTTCCATAGAAGGGATATCCTAATCAAATCCACATTGATTAGGAGCCCAGGATGAAGTTCATGATTACTGAGTACAAAAATATGAAAGAGGTGTTGTTCATAGAAATAGAGTTGGGAAATTATTTTCCCATGGCCTATCGAGATGATGAGTTCCAAGAGGAAGACACAAACAAAGAGCTTCTTGTGTTGTGTAGTGCCCCCACCAATTTGACCGACACCCCTAATAGCACAAAAGTGTTGATTGAATAAGAAGATGAAGAGCTACACAAAGGTGGTAATCTTGGATTGTTGGAAGGCTTTCAGGAATTTATGGAGAAATGTGCTTAGGATCAGCTCAATTTGGGAGCCAGAATGAATTTTCAAGAGCTACTACTATCAACATGGTGCAAAATACATAATTCAATCCATTCTTAATTTGAATGATGCCTATGTCAAATAGAAGTTGAGCATATCAAGGGAAAAGTCAATCCAAAAGAAGTTGCAAGAGGACAACAAGATCATAGCAATCCCAATTATACATAGTTTCCCAAGGATACAGAAATGGATTCCTAATCAAGAAAGGAAGCATGCTCAACTAGCTCCAAAACAAAAGATTCTCCTAAGTTTTGGATTCTATGCTTCGATGGATTCAAGTCCAAGCAAGGAGTAGCCACTAGCTTCAAACTCATCAATCCCATGGGTAAAACTTATTCTTCTTCCCATAGACTCCAATTTTATTGCACAAATAATGTAGCAGAGTACGAAGCATTAGTTCATGGGATCTTAATGGTATTAAGAAAGAAATTTTAAATGTTGTAAGTGTTCGATGATTCCAAGCTAGTTGTGAAACAAGTTACGAAACTATACTTCTGTCATGATAGAAGGTTGTAAAATTATAGACATAGTGTATGGGATCTTATAGAGGGCTTAGATGCATTCAATATAGAGTTGTTGCATTAGCCCAAGCAGCTAGTACCCTCCAACCTTTGTCCTTAATTGGCCTAAATAAGTTCACTGTGGAGCTCACCTCTACTCCATTAGTTCCCAACAACATCACCAACTTCCAATTTTTATATTAAGACAAGAACACCCTTGATTTCATCATAAGTTCTGATGTGTTTTCCACTCAAATCATTAATGAAGCAAAACCAGAGGAGGCTGAGCTTGACATAGAGGGGGTGATCAACTTGAAGACTAGCACAATACCACAAGGCATGGTCCAGCTAGAAAGAATATTTGATTTGGATCAGATAAGGGATCAAGATCAAAAACCTAAGAAAGAATCAATAAACAATCAATGTGACACTCACAACATGGGCATGGTTGAAGAAGTTAAAATTGTTTTCATTGGAAAAGTTTGCATACTAGAGGAAAGAAAAGGGATCATTGATTCTTTGCACATTTATCATGATATAATTTCTTGGGGATATGAAGACTTGAAAACATATGATACATCAATTATCACTCATACCATTCCCCTTAAGCCAGATGTGAGACCTTTCTGGCAACGTTAACATCTGATGAATGCATTGTTGGAGCCTATTATTTTCAAAGAAGTATAGAAGTTGTTGTCCTCCTAAATCATCTTTCTAGTCCAACACTCCACATGGGTAGCTAACTTGGTTCTAGTCAAAAAAAAGAATGGGGAAATCAGATTGTGCATGGACTTTAGGAATCTAAATAGAGTTTTGGAAAAAGACAACTATCTAGTGCCCTCCTTGGATGAGGTATTGCAAATAGTCAATGGGTCTCAAATGATGTCATTTCTTGATGGATATTCTGGATATAACTAGGTCATGGTATAGTATGAAGAAAGACACAAAAAAACATTCACTACAAAATGAGGAATGTTTGCATATAGAAGAATTCCATTAGGATTAATCAACGTCGACACCACATTTCAGCATGCCATGGACATAGACCTCAACAAAATCATTGGAAAATGCAACATTATATTTATGGATGATCTCAATATGTTTTCAAAGAAAAGAGGGGACCACATCTCTGATTTGTGCAAAGTATTTCAAAAGTGTAGGGAGTTTGGCATCTCACTGAACCCCAAGAAGTGCATCTTCAGAGTAACTAAAAGAAAAATATTAGGACACATAATCTCAGAGAAGGGGTCTAAATTGACCCAAAATCCATCTAGGCTATATTGAAGATTCAGCCTCCAGGCAACAAGAAAGAGATGAAATCCTTTTTTAGGAAAATCAACTCTGTCAAAAAGTTCATCACAGGCTTTGTGGAAATAGTCAAGCCACTAAATGCAATGCTCAAGCAAGATGCCAAGGTAGAATGGACATTGGAAACCAAACAAGCTTTTGAAGAAATTTATAAGGCTATTGCAGATGCCCTATTGTTGATCATCCTAGACTATTTAAAGCCATTATATGTATCTATTCCTTTGCTTCAGAACATTCATGTGCTATCATGTTAACCCAGAAAGATGATGAAGGGAGTGAGCACCCCATTGCTTTGATGAGTTATCTACTGAAAGATGCAAAATTGCATTACCACAACATCAAAAAACAAGATTATTCCTTAGTTCATGGTGTTAAGAAATTTAGGCATTACATTCTGTGTAATAAAGTGTTCACGATTGTCTTGGATCCAAAAATTAAGACCCTACTAATACAAAATGAGTTAGGAGAAAGAAGAGAAAGATGTGTCATGTTGCTATAGAATTATGACATGGAAATTTATCCTATGAAGTTGGTTCGAGGGTAGGCTGTCACTCACACAATAGCCAAAACAAGACCCAAGCTCATAATGTAGCAGTACTAGTTGGAGAATGTGTCCCCAGGAGAATGGTATGATGACATTGTCTACTATCTATTGAACAACAAGTGCCCATCATGGCTGCAAGGAGTACAAAAATGTGCTTTGAGATTGAAGAGTAGCAGTTACATGTTGTAAGGAGCTATACTATACAAGAAAAATCATGAGTGAATCTATCTTAGGTGACTTGGAAAAGAAGAAGCAACCTGTAGACTGCCCATCAGATTATGTGATTTGGGTACTACTGGTCAACACTATTCAAAAATGCACACAACCATGTCAGAACCTGTCATGTTTGTTAGTCTATTGCAACTAGGGAAAGAAATCTTGTTGTCCCAATCCAATAAGCTATGGAGGTAAGGCCTTTTTCTCAATGGGGGCTTGACTTCATTGGTCTAGTAATCCCACCATCCTCTGCAAGCCACAGGTATATTCTGACCACTACTGATCATTGCACTAGATGGACTAAAGCAATAGCATGTAGATAATGTACAACTAAAGTAGTTAATAATTTTTTGAAAGTTTCATTTTAAATTGCTTTGGTTGTTTATTTGCTAGTTGGACCTTTGATTATGGAATTGCACTTAAGTTTTCATCCAACTATTACCCCTAGGGGAATGGCCTAGTTAAATCCATGAACAAAAATTGGTTGACTATCATACGTAAACTTCTTGACAAGAATCCAAAAGACTAGCACACCCAGTTACATTTCACTCTATGGGCAGATCACAAGCATCACAAAACTACCTTGGAAAGTTACTTGTTTTTCCTTATCTATGGTCTAGAGCCTGCTTTCCCAGTCCAACTCAAGATCCCCACACTCCAATTTTTTAACACATACTATGAGGAGGGAGAACACCAAGAAGCCCATCTAGCTGAATTTCTCCATTTAGAAGAAGTTCATGACGAAGCAATTGAAAATTTTTCCAAACACCAGGGTGTAGTCAAGAGAAGGTTTGATTGTAGAGCCAAAGTAAAGGCCTTTAGGATTACAGATTTAGTCCTCTATTGGGACAAGGCCCATGAGAAGAAAGGGGGACATGAAAAATTTGACAAGCTTTGGCTTGGCCCCTTTCAGATTTCTAAAATTTTGGGAGATAATGCCTTTTGCATTAAGACCCTCACTAGAGAGGATATATCATTTCCTATCAGTGAGTAGTACCTCAAGAATTATTTCCTTGCTTGAGCTATCCAAGATCATCCCTTTGTATATAGTTGTATATAGTTATATTAGGTCCTTTTGCTTTGCTATTTTCTTTTGCTTCTCTTTTGCTCGCTTTCCCGACTTCTATTTTTGCAGAGGCCATTTTCTAATCTTGATGTGATGGTTGTGTTTGGCTCGTCAGAGGGCCCACTTTGGTGCCCTCTCCCATCTATTCCTTTGATAAGTCTTCATCAGTTACCATGAATTTATGTCTGCACCCATGAGGTAAGTTTCCTTACTTGAACTCTGACTTGATTTAAGACATAACCCTTATTTGAATCCCTTCACGCTTATCTCATATTACATGAAATACACCTTAAGTATTCTTGATGAGTTAGATGATAGTCATTATGAGGCTCTATTAAGTGAAAAATATTAAGTCTAATCAAGTGAACATTGTGATTCCTAAGCCCGTGATGAGCTTTAGTTCTTATGCAATTGAGAAACACAAAAGGTACCAAAAGAAAATATTAAAATAAAAGATGAAAGAAAATGTTTAAAGAAAGCAACTATGTGGGTGTGTGAGCAACTCTATCGGGGCTATGGATGACTGGTTGGCAATAGAAAAATTTTCATGGGGTCACAACGGCAACTCCATCAGGGCTATGGATGCCTGAATAGCAATGGAGCAATGTCTAGGTTACTTTCAGGGTTAGATAATCTATGTAGATTTCCTTAGTTGATTGATTGTTGTCTTGTGTGGTCTTCGAGGGAGGGGAATGAACTCACTGCACACACTTCTAAGATATTTTGTGATCTAATTTACCTAAGGATCTTGTCCTTCCTTAAGTCCTTAGTTCATTTGAGGAAACTGGCCTCTGGTCTGTGAAGCTAGAGATTCTGGGCTCCAGATGAATCCTTACCCTTGGAATGCTCAGGAGCGTTCTCCTAGCAAAGTCTCCATTTATTGTGCCTATAGCACACAAGCCCCATTCAAACTAGGGAATCCCTCTTTCATTTTTTCCTTTGCCTCATTTTGTGTGTCCCTATTTCTAAGCTTAGTTTGGTCACATGCAGTTCAATCACCAAATCTTCATTGACCAAATTCACCTACCCAATTTTTGTTAAGCCTTTGGCCTTTGTAGAAGTGCTGCTATGGGTTTCCTTTAGAAATTTCCCTCAACGTCCATCAAACTTGGTGGACTTGCATTTTTAGGTCTCCCTCTATGGATTGCATCATTGCTTCACTGCTAAGTAGCGGCTAACCTCAAGGTTTCACCCACACTGTGGGACTTGCACTTGGTTTTGCTGCCTGGGTCTTCGTTGAATGTCAAATAGGGTGTGAGTTTCAGCATCCCCACCAACTCGACTTGCCACCATAATGGGTATTTAATGCATGCCATTAATGATGTTTCACCTATAAATAGGTACATCGAGCCTATCATTTTCACCCCAGCAATTTGATTTTATTCTTTTGAAGGAGAAGACAAGGCCCCCACCCACACAAAGCTTTTGATTGGTTTCGAGTCAGGATTCCTCCATATTTTTACGCGATCTCCGAGGTAGGTTAGTGTTATTTCCACTTGGAATTTAAACTCTTTAAAATGTTCTTCTATAAGATAGGGTTTAGCAAATGTTTAATTCCTCAAAATTTAGCCCTATTGTGTAGCGGAATTTCATCCACTCTATCTGAGCCTCCGGCCCCAAATAGGCGATCTGCCAGCACCCTTAAACTCCTTAGTTCTAACCAAACTACATCTTCATGCTCATGTAGATTCATGCTTTTCCCTTGCAATTCATCATGTGACAAAGAAACCCCTACAGCTTGTACCATCACCACCGTCGTTGCTTAACAAAGTTTGAAAAGTCTCTAAGAATGGCTAATTCCTCGACCCAGTGCAGGAATTTCCATACAAACTTCCACTTGTGGGCGGTTGTATCTTCATCACCATTTTTTTAGTGACTAAGCCTTAATGCCCTTCTGCAATGTGGGTTCTGCTCCCATTACCACCACAAGCTTACTGAGCCTAGCACCCAAAAAATTTGATAAGTCTAAACTGCCTTGTAGATCGCTATGTGTGGCTTGCCATCACTTGGCCATCATTCTTTAATGATAGAGTCCTTGCGTTGCCTTGCAATGTGAACCCCACATCATTGGTCTTTGTCCTTGAATTTTTTTGAACAAAATACTAAGTTGAAATTCCCTACACACGAATTCTTGCGAGTAGCTGCATACGGGTGGCCCACACTTCAATGCCACTACTTAACGCTTGAATGCCCGTGTCTTCCAACGTGGCACACTTTGTGGGAGAGTTTTCCTTCCATTAGAATTTGAAGCTTCCCAACAAAGAACTTAAGATTAGACACCCTCTTTGGGCCCACCTATGTGGAATGCTATTCCTTTGAGGTCGTTCTCTAAAGGAAAACATCTAACAGAATCCTAACAATTCACCTCTATAGTCCTAAAATTGATAGAACTCCAGGGCCTAATCCTCAATGTCTGATGTGCCCACCAGTCCCACAATGTGGAACTCCATGTGCAGGTCATCATCGCCCAAATTTTTCTACTTAATAGTTGAGCTCAAATGCCTTTCCACCTCACGATGCTTGCATACCCCAAACCCGCAAGAGCATCAAAGCTAAGTTGTCTAATAACTTTAAGTGCCTTGTAGTTGATTTTCACACGTGTCATACCACCTCATGAAGAATTTGTTGTCCAAACATGCCATGGAAAAATTGTTCTACGAGTAGCCACCTATAGGTCTCCATGACCCAAAAGACATTTTTTAACTGCTTTCACTTTGATGGCTTCCTCCTACGGTAAACCCGCACCCCTGGGCCCACATTGGCATAAATGATCCAAATGAACTCTAGAAACCTAATGATAATGAATTTTATGATATTTTAGGGATGTATGAATGGATCTAACCTTGAATTTGCAATATTTCTCTTATGTATTCCTCGTTATATGTAAAAGCACTTACTATGCTCTGTGTGTGCAGGATTTATGAAACCGGCTAAGGGAATATCAGGGAAGCCCATTAAGAAAGTTGAAAAAGGGAAGAAGCTTGCTCAAATGCCAAGAGGAAAAGAGGAAAAGGAACAAATGAAGTATCAATTCCATGGGATGGAGTGCACTTCCAAGCTCACCTCCACCTAGGACACAATGCCAAATACAAATTTGGGACATGTGAATATAGATGAATTCAAGAAAATGGTAATGGTCAACCCTACTACGAAGGATGCCCGAAGGATTAAACGAAGTGGCCTTGCAAATGTAGTTGACTTCCCTCCTACACTAATTTCCCCTAAATTGGTCATGGCTTACCAGGAGTGTTACCACTCCAACAATAAAATCATTAACAAAGATGGAAGAGTACTAGTAGACCTGTCTGCTAGGGCCATTGGCAAGACATTCGGCATCCCGACATTTTACAAAATGGAAGAGGTAGAGAAGGAATTCACCTAAGGCATGTGGAAACAAGACCCTCTAGGATGCAAAAGAACAATCAACCAACATTGGTTGAAGGAAAAGAGAGGTAGTGCCAATAAGGTACCCCAAAATCTATTCAGAAGTGATTTCTTCAAAGAGTACCATGATTTGGTTACTCTTCTGAGTAGGGTAGTGGGCCTACCAACGAATGCATTTTTTTAAGAATGGATGTTCTACTTCGCTGAGGAGATCATCTCAGGTGAGGGCAAGCTCCACTAGGGCAAGATGATTAGTGACAATATGCACAATCAACTCATGGTTGTTAAGAAAAGATCCCAATTTTATATGACCTTGTATCTAGTCTACCTCCTCGTGAAGAAATTCTTGTACAAAGGACTCTTCTATGTAGGCCTACTAGGTATGAAGAAAGGAGAACTTAAATTTTATGACTACTATCCTTAGCTACAATATAGGAACTTCAAGAAAGACTACAGGGGAGTAAATGATGCCTTCATTGGACACATAATCAGTCTCCTAGTAGGAGATTTTGAGAGGAGGGTGTCACACAACACAAAAGCCTTCAAAGGGTTGTTCATCCATCAGAAAATTTTTACATCAAAAAAAATTTCTCAAAAGACCCCATTACTTAAACCCCCCAATGCATCCAGCTGAAAGTCTCTTCTTTGTAACAACATCATCGGATTTACCATTCCACCTTAACTTTCCCCCACCACTCAATGTGTCAAATACTCAAATAAGGAGCTAGTAGAATATAACTTGGACCCCCAGGAAAACCGAGGAAGGGTGGATCCTCATGGAAAGCTAAAGAAGTGGTTTGGGAGGTAATATTCTAATTGACCTCACATCAAGGACTTCTCAGCCAACTACAGCGATGACAAGGAGGTGTGAATGAGGCACTACATGAGGATGACAACCCAATTTGTGAAGTCAGTAAAGCTATTCCTCGTGCCTAATTAGATAGTGGAGGAGGATGACAATATAATTGATGATAGATAATATGTTGTGGCAAAATTTCCCTTACCTGTGATTGACTAGAATGAAGAAGAGATCACTGACCTCAACATCCTCACCTAGCTTATTGAAAATAGAACAAGGTAGTGGGTAGATGCACAAGTTGTTCAACTCAAGGAGCAGGGCACTAAACTGAAATATTGTGAGCTTGAGGATAAGCTTGAAAGTAAAAATGACAATGGCACAACCACTAGCTCATCAGAAGAATCTCCCAAGTCCCCACCAGCCACAAGATCTAGAAAGAGGAAGAATGCACCTGAACATAAGCCTAAATGAAGGGTGTATTCCAAAAAACCAATTGAGGGGAAATCATCTAAAAGAGAAAAGAGAACGGGGACGTTCATGCTCAAGATTCCTACCATTCAAGAGGAGGAACATCATCAAGAAGAAGAAGAAATGGGGAAATCATGCTCACTACCTACCACTTCCACTCCCACTACCACTGCCATCATCACTAATCCTCCACCTTCCACCTCTCAAGCTTTTCTTGTTTTGTCTCTGCCCACCATGGACATCTTTTTCCACCTTACCTCTGCCTCACCAACTACCCCAGTAATAGCACTTCACTCCTCAGTTTCCACCACTTCCTCATTATCGTCTTCCTTGCTCCTACGTTTTTTACTTGTTTTCTCTACTCTACCACCATCTATGCCTTTAATTTCTATGCCACCACCTATCTTACTACAAGCTTTCATGGCCTATATGAAAAACATACCCATTGAGATCTCTAGGATAATCCTTGACCCCAAGGTTCAAGTTTTAATGGATCAAATTTCTACTACCCTACCACTTCCTCTGCCACCTAGTGAGCCACCAAAAATGGAGGCCATAATGCAGATCTCAGAATAAATGGAAAGGCACCATGTGGAGCAGCATGGGGATGCTGCAAAGGAGATAGTTGATGAGATCAAAGATTCTGATCACGACAATTATTTTGAGCACCTAGAAGGTGGACTAAATATAAACTTGGATAAAGTGGATTCTAATAAGGAGAGGTCACAGACTTCTAGATAGAATTTTAAGGCTCTAGATGAGAATTATGTGATAGAAATATCAGATCAAGAGCCAGATGAAGAGCTACCCCAACAACACATAGGTGCAAGCGAAGAAGCTATCCCTGTAGGGCACTGCTCCATAGAAAAGAAAGTAGATACTACCACAGACATGGAGATACTCAGAGAGGCTCCACTAATCAGCCACGACAAGGGCCTAGTCCAAGAAGAGGTACCTCTAGGAAGGGAGGGAGAGAAAGAGAAACAAGAAGATAAGGTTGCCCAAGAAAGGAGTTCTAAGCTTGAGCACAACATCAAGGTTACACAAGAGGAAGAAAGGTTACCCCAAGAAGAAACCATCATTGATGAGAACTTCACCAGAGAGAATGTGGAGATCTCTGGACTTGATGTTGAGGGAAAAGCCACACATGAAAAGGAACTAAGTGAACAAGTAAATCATGATGAAGAAGTTCCAAGTGACGAGGAGGATCAGCCTCATAATGAGCAAGAAGAGGAAGGTGATCATGAATCGCCCAAGGGTCAAGCTAAGATTTCTGACTAGATGGAGTAGTAGTTGAAGAAGAAAGCTCATATGGTCGCAAACCCAAAAGTGAGGCTAGAGGAAAGCCTAGCCCCAATGCAAACAAGGACCAAAAAAGAGAAGAAACCCAAAATTAGGTCACACATCACAGTGGATGCTTCTAAATCTCAAAATCTATAGGTTGCCACTCCAGTGATTGGTGGGGGTACATAAGAAATAAAAGGGAAATAATATCAGGTATCTACCATCAACTTGGGCCTAGTGACCCATGAGCAAATGATAGATGAATTCTAGGGATCAATGACCACTATAATATAATAGATGAAAAAATACAAATCCACCAAAGAGGAGTTAAAAGCACAAGTGTCAGATCTCACTACCTACATTCAAAAGTGGACATCCAAAAAAGAGGAGACTCTGGAAGAATTTCCAGTGTTTCCCTCATTTCTCTCAAAAGAATATATCAATAAGATGGAAAAAATGAAGAATTGGACCAAGGCCATGATAGATTGGTTCAACAATGTGATATCTACTAGTGAAAAATGGATTGACCATGTGGTCACAATGTACAATAGATATCAGAGCTTGGGAAAATATATAGAAGGAATGATGAACACCTGTAAGAAGTTCCTAGAAACATACAAGATCACCTACCCTAAGCTGGAAAGCATCCTCAAGCTTTCCTGAGATATCTATGAAAAAGAGCTAGAAATGTCAAAAGAAGATCACTGGTTGGTGGAATCTTGGTTAATGAACCTGGATTATGGAAAGGAGGTTTTGGAGAGGGTCTTGCACCACCTCAAAGTTGATCATGAATGGGTTGTCACGCATTAGACAAATAGTGCCAATTATTTGAAGCTAATGACTAACTATGAGGTTCCCACCCTGGAGCTAGACCCCGAGAAGGTCAAGCCTTTGTTCCACCATAAAATGGAGCAAGGAGCTGGTGACATGATGTCACTAGAATTTATGGATTTTTCTGTGATGGCTTTTTTCTGAACAAAATAGATCATTGAAGTCGGGTCAAATTTTGCTAAGAATCAGAGAGAGATCATAGAAAGAATCAAGAGGATGTCCTTCCAGATCCTCAAATCCAATCTCTCTAAGGAGAAGAAACTCATAGCTATGTTTGGCAAGTTCATAGAGTATGTGATTGCTCAAAAAGTGGCTGGAAATCCCATCATAGATGATGAATACTTTTCAAAATAAGTGTAAAGGTTGGAAACCACTAAGGACAAAATAGCTATAGTGTCAAGGCCACTAGATGACAAAATAGGGAAAAGACAGTCTATTTTTTATATTGCTATATATTTGGGGGTAGGAGAAACCCTAATGTAAAATGAATCTGAGGCACACACTGTAAATGAATCTTTTCCATTCATTTTTCTTTTGGAAAACTATAAATAGGGGCATCCTCTCATTTTCAAAGAGAGAGATGAGTTGTTGTGTAAAGGAATGCTATAGAAAATTAATAAAAAAAGCATTGTTTTGGTGGTTTCTTGTGTTTTCTTCTCATGTGTGAATGATTCATTCTCCCAATCTTAGATTTCAATGTCATTGTTCTTAGTTTTAAGTTACTTTAGTTGGTTAGTTCATGTTGTACTTTAATGGTGAAGAATTCTATGGTGTTTGATGTCTTCTTGGCTCATACTTTTTGCTATTTATTGTTGATAAAATACATTGTAAAGATATTCAAAGCATCATTTACATTGCTACAATTTAGTTCAACTTTTGTTCATGCTTTAATGGTGAATTAATGGTTTGAAAATTTGTAGACCTTAGAATATTGCACTAGTTTCATGAGAATGTAGGATGTCCTTGGTTAAGTGGAATTTAGTTTGAGGAAGTTTTTCCACTATAATATCCTCCATTGTTATTGCTCAATGTTAGTTGTAGGTCTAGGAAACTTCTTATCCATTTTCCCTTTTGACCTTTTCTTTGAAAAGACAAAGTTCTAGCATCATTATAAAGCCAAATCTAATGGAAAAGAAGTAGTTTTAGTTTTTTGTCCTGAGCTTGTAGTAGTTGTTCTTCATTTCCAAAATTTATAAAACTCCCTCTTGTAGACCCAATTCTCTCCAAACTTAGTGACCATAAATTCCCTTTGTGATTACCAGCAAATCGCATCAACCAATTGAACATTTCCAAGCTTAGTCATGACCTAAAACCGGAGAGACCTTGGGGTGATTTCTAAAACTTAGTTGCAAAAATTACATTTCAAGAGAGGTAGCATACTTGTGTGTTGCTTCTACTAAGAAAGTGATAAAAAATCCCATCAATAGTAATTTGTTGGAAAAGGTTTGGTAGACATGGATGATGAATCATTTGAGAATTTTATTTTTGTTCCTGACTTGTGTTCCAACCATTTTTTAGTCTAACAAATCACTCATTTTGGGAATGGAAAAAAAGTTGAGTTTTCTCTAAACACAATTGTGGTCAAAGATCTTGAGGATAATGCCTTGGTTGCAGTGGGAAAGGCCAATCATGAGACTCACCTATATCATTTTTTTCACTTTGTGCCACATTCTCCTTATACAACATTTCTTACTCTTTCAGATTCAGTGAGTAAGTTATGGCATGAGCGGTTTGGACACCTTAACTACGGATATCTTTAGTACCTTAACTCATAGGATATGGTCACAAGTTTCCCTTGTATCAACTTTTTAGATGGTGTATGTCCAATTTGTGCTATGGTTAAGCATCTAGAAGAGAATTTTGATAAAGGGAAGTCTTGGAGGGCTTTAGAAGTTCTTCAATTGGTTCACAGTGATCTAGCAGTCCCATTTCCAATCTTTTCCTTCAACAAGGCTCGCTATGCACTCACCTTCATTGATGACTACTCCAAATTCACTTGGGTCTACTTTATTCACCAAAACAATGAAGTCTTTGACAAGTTTCAAACCTTTAAGCCTCATGTTGAGAAGCAATATGGAAAGAATATCAAGATTCTTCATACAGAAAATGGTCAAGAATATGTAAACCACAACCTTGTGCAATTTTGTACTCTTGAAGGGATCGATCTTGAGCATTTAGTTGCATATACACCATAACAAAATGGTGTTGCTGAAAGGAAAAATAGGACCCTCAATGAAATGGCTAGCTACATGATAAATTCTCATTCTCTTGGTCCATAATTTTGGGTTGAAGCCATTAACTATGCTACACACATTCAGAATTGGGTTCCCCATAAGGAATTGAAAGGCATGACTCCTTTTGAGGCTTGGTGTGGTAGAAAATCGATTGTGTG
>VDFB02077505.1:82720-106479 GCA_007258455.2 Sequoia sempervirens
GTAGGCCTTGCATCTTTGTTGGATATCCAGATGGTGTAAAAGGTTTTTGACTCTTGGATCTAGAGACACATGAGCTATTCATAAACAGGAGTGTTCACTTTGAGGAAAGTTCTCCTAGCCTGACCTCTGATCCTCCTCATCCTTCCTCCATAATGGACTTAGATGATAATGACTTAGATGATTCTACCTCACCTTCTACTCATAGGGTTGCACCTTCGCAGGATTCTCATTATGAGGTTCAAGATTATCATCCTTCATCCCCATCATCTTCACGACCTCATTGGGCTCGACAAGCTAGATGCAATACAATCTATAGATTCCTTGCTCATATTGTACAGGTCGAGTTCTTTTCTACAGGAGTCAAGATCCTTTGAAACCCAATGACATGGTCACATCATCCTTTGATAATTAATTGCAAGATTGAGTGTTAATTTGATTGTGTCCATGGTGTCTATCGGCAGTTCAAATCCATCAGAATTTGTCTTCATCTATGTTGGTACTATTATACGTTTATCCAAAAAAATTCAGCGGTATTTATATGGTTTTATTTGACATTTGGAAATTTTAATTCAATATTACAACTTTGTATTAATCTACATAAGTTGGCCATTGTCTATTATAAAGATTTTTTTCTTTGGCCGACCCAGTTATTAGCTTGGTAGGGGTGCCACCACCTTTGGGTGGCACATTTTTTTTAATCACTCTCAGAACCTGTGGTCTCATGAGCGACCTAGAGACAAAATTCGAGAGATAATTTTTTTCCCTTGACTAGTCTACAAAGTGCCTCATATAGGCATTTTTTTCATTTTTGCATAACTTTTTGCCATGATCTCCAAATTCTGCAAACAAGATATCGGTAGAAAGCTCTCTCTGAGTATTTCACAGTGGTGCAGGTCTTTTTGACATATTTTTACTTTTAGGTACAAATTATTCACAAATAAAGTCAAATCACCCCTTTGGACCTCCGAGGTCACAAATTTTTGACAGTTTCTCCAATTTTGGTGATTCAAGTTGCATTTGGAAGGTATTGAGGAGCTCTTTCATTTGGTTCATGTACTTTTTTTAGTTTCAGCCCCAAGTGTGAGATATTCAATTTTTTGCATATTTTCTTTCTAGTTCATAACTTGGACATCCTGATTCTTGAAGAATTTCTATTTTTGGGAGGGAGTTTATTTTTAGTTTTGTTATCATATTTGGAAGTTTCTAATTCATATTGAAGGTCAATGTCTTTGTAATCTTGGAGATCTTTCATAGTTCATTATGGGGTTTGCATATTATCCTTCTCTGATTATGTTGCAAAATGGAAACTATAAAAAATGGAGATATGGAATCATAGATCATCTCCAATCTCTTGAATTGTTGCCACATTTGTATGGTATTGTTCCCCATCTAGATCAAGGTATTCAAAAAATTTATTGGAGTTGTAGAAAATATAATGTTTTAGGGGTCATTGTAATGCATGTTGATGATGATATTTTGAAAGGTATTGATCATCATGATAGTCCTCATACTCTTTGGACTAAGATTTGGGAGATATATGGTGATCCCAATACTCTGCCACTCCTTGATGATAAGGTTTTAGAATGTCATATGCCTCTTCATTCTTTAGATAGGATACCCTATGATTATACTATTCAGTAGTTTTATTTTTTGGAATACTTTGAATCTTCTAAAGAGGTTGACAAGGGTTCTTTAGATGCTCCTTCTTCTTCAAAGACAATTGATGCACCTTCACTTTCAGTGATTCATTGATTGAGGCTCCTATCATTCCTATTCAACAAGATCATTCTCATGGTGATGATTCATTGAGCATGTCCAGTGATTCATTACAATCTGCGTCTCATTGTCTTCCTAGTTGGGATTCCTATCTATCAAAAATTGCATTCTTGTTTGTGGAGTCTCACATTGCAGATTTGGAGGACACATTTGAGGGGATATCTCTCCTATTTGATGAAATTCATCTCACAACTATTGTCAAACCATCATGATCTTTGGATATTTTTATCATCAGTTTCCAACATAGTCCCGATTTCTCACATTCTTCCTTGATTGGGCATGTACTTGATTTGATTGTGGCATCTTCATCTTCATTAGAAAAGGAGACACATGAGTAGATTTCAGAGACATCATCATCATCATACATCTTCATGCTTATTTTTTTCAATTCCTATTCATAATGGGAAGCATTCTAGCATTTGTACTTGCTTTTGTTTCTTCCAAAAGGGAGACAAGTTGTTTGTCAACATTGGATAATGTTTTCTCTTTAGACACTTACCATTTTTGCAAGAGATCACACATTATGGGGGGGTTGCATAGTCTCTCTCTTTCCCTCTTATGTGGGGATATTGATTTTAATATATATATATATATATAAGTGACGGATGGTGTACTTGGGGGGTATCATGGAGTCCTCCATCCTTCCTCACATGATTTTTTCTTGTTTCTTTTCTCTCTTTTGGAAGGGAGTTTTGTCCCACTAGGTTTTCTCTTCTTCTCCGTTTGTGAGAGATTTCTTTTTGCATTTGTACATCGGTACCTAAAATGGCCTATTAGTCGGGACCCATCTTTGCATCATTTGCATAATAAAATTATCCCAAAGTTGCACTTATGGGGGGATTTTGGTGTAATTTAATAATTAATTACACTTACATAAGTTTACTTAGGCATTCATTTATTCCAAGGTATCATTTTCTAGGTGATAGGATATAAGCTTCTTTCTAGAAGTCTTAGTTGGCTTTTCTAGAACTTATCTTATCTAGCTATTTTGCATGATTCCTAGGTAGTTAGCTTGTTGGCTGTCTCATGTCATAGGATTATGACATTTTTCAACATCATGTTCATTACTACATTTCAAAATTTTCTATATAAGTAAGGTCATTATACACATTTGTAATATACTTCATACCTCATCATTTGATAGGTGTTACTATCAAGCAAGCTCATTTTCTTGTATACTCTCTTTTAGAAGGTTTTTATTGTTTTTACAAGTGATTTTGGTTGTTGAGCTACTATCTTTTGCTCTTATAGATTTTATAGAAGAAGACTGCATGCTTGACAAAGATGGAGAACTCAAATTTTCTCTTGAAGATCTAGAAAAAATTGAAGGTGAAAATAGACATCTAAAGGAAAATATCAAAGAATCAAATGGGTGTATTAGAAAATTGAGAGGGAAAATCAAGAAGTTCAGAGAAATGCATAAGGAAGTCAGTGAACAATTGAAAAAAGAAAACGAAAAGTTATCACTAGACTAAAAGTGCAAGTTGAAGAAAAGAAAAGAGTTGAGGAATGTCTAAATGCAATGGTGAAAATAAAATCAGAGGAATGTATAAGGCTTCAACAAGAAGTGGTAAACCTAAGATCAGATCTGCAAAAAGAAAGAAGTCATGAAGAAAAATTCAAGATTAGTTCTATAATGTTTGATGAGATGATTGTAGGTCAAAAAGAATCCAAAAACAAAGGTGGCTTAGGATTTGAAAAAGGGGAAAGCTCAAAAGTAGATCAAACACCTAATGTAGAAGAGAAGGTCAATGGACCAAAGAAGACTAAAGACAAGAAAGACAATGGAAAGAGCTACAATCAAATAAATGAAGCTAGAAGACCACTATTAAGATAACCAAATGCAAAAATGTCCCCATATTTCAATGTTTTTTTCTATTCTTGCAAAAAAATTGGACACAAAGCAATGGAATGTAGAAGCAAAATGAATCAAAATGTTCCATCCTTTTCTAGTCAATGTTTTACATGCAAAAGATTTGGTCATAGAGAAAGTAAATGCATAAGTCAAATGATGAATGGCTATAACAATAGTAGAATGATTCAATATTTTAAAGGTTATTGTTATACATGTTATGAATTTGGACACAATGACAATCAATGCAGATCTAGAATAAATGGAAGGAATATTACTCAAAAGAATGTTGTATGCTACAATTGCAGTAGACCAGGACACATTTCCAAGTTTTCCAGAAGTAGAAATACAAGGAAGGATAATCAATAAAAAGGAATGAACTTGTTAAAAAGGTTAATTTCATTGAAGTAAAGAAGGAAATGGAAAATATTTGGAGAAAGAAGTAAGAGATAGAAGACAATGGAGAAATTTTACCATCATTTGATGTAGATGTTTCCTCTAAAAATTAAGCCAAGAGTTATGGCTTAGGGGGAGCTTTAATGGATATCATTTTTCCCCAGCCAAAAAAGAGGTGTTGAGGTCTCAACACAAATATATGTGATGCCGATCAACATTCTTGATCTATTGGTGAAGATTTTGGCAGAAAATATGACAATGTGGAATTTTGTGGAGCTTTGGAAGTTGTTTGTATATACAGATAAAGTGTTTCCAAATTTATGTGTTGAAACATTCAATGCAGAATTAGGTCAAATTGAAAGGTTATAAGTTATTTCACTAAGGAAAATTCATTTCACAAAGGTATTCAAGAAGGATCAAAGCAACAGAGATAAAATTCAAAGTTTTCAAGGAAATTTATGTTTCAGTACATCAAAACCCTAATTTGGAAAGTGTAGGAGAGGTATTTTATGAATACGTTTACCCTAATTTTTAAAGAACTTTTCTTAAAAATAGTTTTGAATCTATTTTGCAATGGCTACACTGAGGGTCATAGAGGTTACAAAAAAACCACAACAAAAATTCAAGAGGTATCTTGCAAAAGCCATAGATGATGGCCCATTAGGCGCATTCTCACATATTCCATATGGGATTTTAATGAATAAAGATGTTAGGGCATATATTCATGGAAAAATGGAAGAGAATTCTACCACTAAGCTAAGTGGCATATGGGAAAATGAGTTAATAGGAGAAAACTTCACCCTAAAGCTAGAATAAAAAAACCTAGTTGACAAGAAACTAGATGTATGGTAATGGTATCCTAATTTATTTTATGATATCAAGTGGATTAGAATGGCCTTGAGTAGAATACATGATAAATTTGTTTAGACTGATATATGCCAAATATGATCACAAAGGAAGTGATAAGAGAGCTCACTATTCTATGCTCCATTCGACCTGACCTTGTTTTGAGGTTCATTAAAAATGAAGTGGTTATGGAGAAAACAAGTGCAACATATGACAAGAGAGCCCTTGCAGTAAATCCCATTAAGAATACAGTTGTGAGATACACAACCATGATGATTGATTACAAAATTCTATATATACCACCATAATCAATGTGAAATATGAGATTATAGAAAATGGTGCAGATTATTACGTGTGTGAGTTGCTTAGGAAACAATTAATGGATAATTTGAAGCATCATAAGGAAAATAAATATGCGTTTAAGTTTGACACCTTGTTGATATGCTTACTCTTTCATTTCTTGAAGCATCTTCCCATAATTGGAATTGTAAACTAGAAAAGAGGAAGGATAGTTACACATCAAATTGAAAATCATATGAGGAGTCTTTGAGATGTCAAAATCACAAGACTATTCCCTTACTACTTTATTTGTAGTATTCCAAAAGAGAATTCATGAGAGAGAGAGAGATAATTTCAAGGACAATTTTTGAGAGATTCAAAAATTATCACATTCCTTTTATCTAAAGACCAGTGCATTATGGAGGCAGTGGAACCAAGAACTATTTGGGTTCTTGAACTGGGTTATGAGGTAAAAAGCATATCTTATTGGCTATGTTGATATCTTGTTGAAGAGCCCCAAAGATACCACAAAACTGAGATATGGAACTTATGAGGAAAATCCCATGGAAGTTCACATGGAATAGAGGAAACCATATATCAAGAAGAATGTGGACAAGATGGTTGATGTATATGCTAAGGGAATGGGTCTTTCTAAAGAAAGAGTGTAGTATGCAAGAGAGAGCCAAGGCATACTCAACTACTACATAAGCATCTAGAAGTTCAAGGAGATCTGGTAGGATTTCTTCCACTCCTCCTTCTATCTAGAAGTCCTCTAGGACTTTTCCTTTTGCTGGAGAGAAAAGAAAGACAAATTTTAGTCCTCTAGTAAGGGAGAAATCCCCTCCGGTTACACAAGCTACAAGAGTTGAAAAGAAGAAGATTGAAACTGTTGCACCACCTATTGCCCCAACTAAGAGAATATTGAAACAAAAATCAATGAGAGAGAAAGGTATTAGCATAAATTTTGCAAAAGAAGAAAAATTGGAAGAAGATGTACCCCCATTGGTCTGGAGGAGTGATTCTTCACAAGGTGAAGCTAGTTCCAAAACAAGAATAATTGACATAATTGACACTGAAAGTGAAGAGGAGGTTGAAAAAGAAAAGTAAGCTTTCAAGATCCATATAAGGGAAAATAAGAAGGAATACAAGAAGGCTTCTCTAGAGAAGAAGAAGAATGTATAAGCAAAGAACACTTTGGTTAAAATCAAAGAAGAGGAAAAAAAGAACCTGTAAGGCCTCATTCCCCCATGAATTTGGAGGCATTGTTTAATAGTATCATGCAAAATGAGATGTTGAAAGAGACTACAAATTTGTATAAAGATGCAAATGAGATGGAAAATTCCACCCTTATTGAAGCTATAGTCAAGTATATTGTTGTACTTGAAGTTGATATGCAGAATATCAAGAAGGATATTCCTAAAGACCTATGGAACATTTTGTTGGAAAGGAGACAAGAGGCAATAAAAGAGCATGAACGGCTAAAAGATGAAGCCTTGAAAAGAGTTGGTGCTCCATTATCCAAGGATGATAGAGCCACATTAGCTACTTTATTTAGCAAGGAGCTAAGAAAAAAGAAAAGGGTAATAACCCTTATGGGAAAAGAAAAAGATAATCTTGAGAGAATCCAGAAGGAAAGCAATGATAAAGCTGGGGAGATTATATAGAAGCTAGGATTGACTAGATGATAGTTGAGGAAGAAGTGAATGTTGATACCACTAGTCCATAACCTAATGTAGAGGAAGAAGTGCAGATATATGATGCTCAACATGAACATGATACAAATGAGGAATCTGCATAGGATAACACTCCTACAGAAGTGGAGGAAATGTCAAAAGGAAATGATGAGGAGGAAATGATCAGAGAAGACATTACAAAGGAGAATAAGACCACTCCTCTGATTAAAAAAATTTAAAGTTAATCCTCTAAAAAAACATTGCAGAGAACACAAACAACATTGATGCTTATAGGAATGATGATGTAGAGAATGAAGAAGAAAATATTGATGAGAAAAAAGAAGACCATGAAAATGAAGATGAAGAAAAGAACAAGGATGCTTTTAGAGATGTAGAAAGATAAAAACCAATAGACTTTGGTATTGCAGAGGATAAGGGAAAGGTTGTGGAAATTGCTAAGGATTTTGGTGAATCTTTTGACTCCTCTAGAGATTCCTTAAAGAATCTTTTGAGCATGCAGCCTAAATCTCAACCTGTTGTATCATACTAATTGCTACAATTGTCGATGCAACAAGGAAATGTTGATTTGGACAAAATCATTCCCATCCAAAAGCTACAATTGGGAGACATGTTTCATGCATTTGCAAGAAAGGAAATAATTAAAACACATTAGAAGAGTGGAGAAATTATCGAAGAAGTAGTTAAGGCATTGCAAGAGACCATACTAAAATTAAACATTGGCACCACACTCTCTGGTATGGAAAACCTAAGACTACTGATTGATGCATTTAAGGTATATGCATCTGGATTAAAGGAAAAACAAGATAAAGAAGTGGAGAAAGGGATAAGTGATAAGAGGATGTTGGAGATAATAGAGAAATGTGCAATTACATGTATTTTTTTTTAAATTATTAAAATATTTTGAAGGATGTGTTGATGAGGCAAAGGAACTTTATCAATATGGCATGAAGTGGCTCTGAGCCACACAAAGCATAAGAAAGGAGATGGACTCTATTAAGTCTCAAATTAATGTTGCCTCTAGTACATATGATCCAATAATTAACCTCACTGAAGAAACAAGGAACACAATAGAAGACATGCACAAGAAGTTCTTCCAACTACAAGCACAAAAAGAGCATATTATTCTACAGTTTGGAGAATTAAGGGATCTAATCAATCCTAAATTCCTACTTGTTTCAAAAGCTCTCTTGATTGCAGATAAGGCCAAAAAGATGAATCTGGTACCTACCACTCAGTAAGAGGGATAAGAATTATTGCTTGAGTTTGAAATGTAGATTAGGCTACTTGTGAATGCTAAGAAAGAATGGGAACATGATAGGAAATCCTGGGAAGATCACTTCAAGAAGTTATAGGCATCAACCACCTCCAGTTGATTTATAGATTCTATTCTTTTATACATTTTTTGTATTTCAGTTCAGATTCTTTGTATATATGTGAACCATATAATGATGTTCCTAGTATAGTTTTTTAGTTTTTGTTATGATATATGACTTAGGGGGAGTTAAACCATTCTTTTCAATTTGTATATATTCTTACATCTCTCAGGGTGACAGTCAAAACAATTTGTACAAGAACCCTTTGCCCCTGATTTCAAAGGAGGAGAGTAGTTTGGAGAATATTTTAGATATATTTTTCATGTTTCCATCAATGATAAAGGGGGAGATTTTTGGAAGGTTGAGGAATTTTTTCATTGATGATGTTGTTTGGAAACATGAGTATGGAAGGTACATAACGATGTGATATAGTGTTGTCACTGATGTCAACATTGTAACCCATATGAATATTTTGGTTGTAGATAATTTTGATCATATCTAATAGGTTTTGAAGTTGATAAGGAAGACATTTTTGCATAATGGTTTGGTTTGGTAAATATCTGTTAGGTGGAAATTTGACAAAGTGTCAAATCTACCAGTTTAGTGTAACAGTGCATTAGTTTTTGGGTCTACACCACTCTACAAATAAAGGATTCACTTTGTGCTTCTAACATCATTTTTTTTGTATGTTAGATATACCTACTTCCAAAATTTCATCTTGATTAGACAAACAATTTAAGTGTTATGAGTAACAAAGTTCAGCCTGGCAACTTATAGTTATTTTTTTATAGTATGTTTGTGTGGGATATTTCGCACATCTCTATGGATGAGTATTTGGTGTTTCTCTTTTGAGGATGAGTTTCCATATGTCAGTAGTGCATGGATTCCATATGGTATCAAGTTTAAAGGTCCACATGTCAAGATATGGATACATAGATGAATTTTTTTACTATTAGGTCTTATGCAAAGCCGATTAATATGGTTGAAGGTATGCAAAGGTTAAGAAAGTATTGCTAGATCTTATGTAGGATCTATTATAGGTCTATGCAGGGCAATTTCAAGATGTTTTGAGTTTTGAATTATTGTGCATTGTGCACGGATGAAATGTTTTGATTCGACAAATTATATTTTGGGTGCTACATATAATTAGGCCGACCTAATTGATGTTATACTTGATGTGGATATATAAGTTGGATTATTTTCGATGTCTTGAAAAAAGGTAATGAACATGTGATGTGTATGATGCGAATTTGAGAAATTTAGTGTGAAGTTAAGTTGTGAATATTAAGTTGAAGATCATAATTGTGTGAATGAAGAGTGAGACAGAGTGTTGAATCAGAATCGGATAAAGTTTATTTATTGTGCTTCAATGGAACTGTAATTCATGCATGTATTAGATGCAATTATAATAGTTCAAAAATATGATTTGAGCCATCATCTCTCTTTTGTCTTTTTCTCTATGGATAGTGAGTCCACTTGATGTGAGCATTTTTGTAAATATACTATAACTAGTTATAATATATTGTGAGCTAACCCTTACCATGGTTTTTCCCATTTTGGGTTTTCCATGTAAAAATCTTGGTGTTCATGTGTTATGTGATGTTGTGAATGTTCCATGCTTTCTTTCCTTACTACAATTGAATATTCTTTGGTAATTGGATGTTCAATGTTCAAATAGTTTAAGAGAATACTAATTCACCCCCCTGAATATTCTGGGTGTTCAATAGCATTATCATGCCAATATTTTTCAATTAAAATCTTGATTTCATTAGTTAATTTCATATCCGACCTTCGGAGTCTACTACTAAAACTCCAACATTGATTAATTGGATCATTTACAATACTTTCTCTTCTCTTATCCACTCTTATCAATGTTTTGGGAATTACTTTTATATATTTACTAATCTTAGTTCATATTATTTTATTTGAAGTTGATTTATTAACTAAAGCAGTTGTTATTTCATGATGTGTTGATTCTTAAATCTTTAAATCAACTTTTCTTCCTATAGAATCAATAGAATTTGCAACACTAGATATGACTTGTTCTACTAAATCATCTTTATTTTTTGGTTTTAAAAAAATGCCTAATTTTTCATTACTTTTCATATTTTCCATATTTTCATCAATTGCATCATGAGTTGACATTGAAATCCTAATGGATTTCTATAAAAACATTTTATATAATCTATTTCCATGAGTTCTCATTTGTCTCCAAGAAATTTTACCAGGAAGGTTATCTAAGACATCTCTTTCAATTGTAAAAAAAAAAAAACATTTGTATTTTCATTCATGCAAAAGGTTTCATTTTCATTTTGAACCATACAAGGGATTTTATTCTCATTTTTATCATTACAAAGGATTTTATTTTCATTTCCATTCATACAAGGGGTTTCATTTTTATTTTAGACTATACAAGGGATTTCATTCTCATTTTATTCATACTAGCATAATTGATATCATTATTGGTGTATCCAACTTCATCTAAATAGCTAATTTCAATATCATCAAGATGTGGGTTTGAAGACATACTTGGATAATTTTTTTGAATAGGTGCATTTTCCATATCATTAAGAGGTGGATTCGAAGACATACTTGAATTTGTTTGCATAGTCACTATTTCCATATCATTCAAAGTTGGAGTTGAAGGTATAGTTTAGTTTGTCTCCATAATTGCATTTTCTTCCATATTCATCATTTCCACATTTGCATCATCTACATTCATCTCATCTTTCATGGTTTCCTCTTCAAGATTCATGGAACTAGATGTTCCAAATTTTTCATTTGACAAATCCTTGTTCTTCTATCTCTTTGTTTTTTTGACTCTATCTCTCTTTTTGCTTCAATTTCTTCGAGTGTCATTAACTTTCTACATTTTTTCTTTGGCTTTACTTCAATCCCATGATTACCAAATCCTCTTGATGAAAAAAATTATTCTTAATCTATTTTCCAATTACTACCTCCTTCAAATTTTGAAATAAAATAATATATGGAGATCCTTTATTCTATAAACTTTGATGTACAAAAATATATGAATACATCCAAAATTTCTCTTTTTTCAAATCTTATTGAAAAAAGTCCTTGTACTTGATTTCACTTAAGAAAATTCAATTTGTGATTGTCTCCTTGAAAATATTGAATAGAATATGACCTGTTAAGAGATTGCATAAGACAAATTGCAAAAAATGGTGTTGTCGGTCTGTACTACAGAAAAAGAATGTTGCAAAAAAAAACTTCTTGAGTCATATTTTTCCAAATTGGGAAAAATTTAATATCTTAGAAACAGGTACCTATTTAAAATATTTTTTTTTAGAATGGGTTTTCATTCTAAATTAAAATGGGTACCTGCTCCTAATTTCAAACAGGAAAATTAGGAATGGGTACCCATTTTAAAACGGGTTCTCATTCCTTAAAGCTAGAATCCCCATGCCACTTTTTTCTTGGGTTTTAGGTGTGATGAAAAAATACTAGTATGGGCCAAATTATGCTTGATCCATGAAGAATCGAAGCATAACAGAGCCACCAATACTCAAATCTCAACAAGATCAATCAAACAGAATTGAAACTAAACATTTTATAAAAAACTAACATACTAAACTATGAAATCTTTCAAAACATCTATTCTACTCCATCTAAAACTTATCTTGTTGTGGAATTAGTTTCATGTTGATGTGGAATGACGGACCTTTCCAAATCTAATGATTAATGAGCTTGTTTCAGTCAATTCTATGGAAGATAATTGATGAAACCATGGTGTTTTTGGTGTGTGAAAACATAAATTATGCTAAAATTAACATGATGCAAGCTAAGTTACCATGATTTTATGATAAAAATGATCTAATTATGCTATTGCTAAGCTAATCTAAGCTAAAATTATGCTAAAAGATGAAAACCTTAATTTATTTACAAACTAAGATGGATGCATGGAAGCCATTAATGGATGCTCTAAGCTATTATGCAATGAAAATGAACTAAAACAAGCTAAATAGTGAGTGAAAGATGAGTAAGTGTGAAAGTAAATTCAAAAACATAAGTTTTCATTAAAAGAAGGATCCATTTGTCTCCAAATAGTGATCTATTTATAGGAGAGCAAATGAGGAATGGATGGTTGAGATCAAAAAACTTAATCAATGGTTCAAGATAAAGGGGATGACAGGCATGGATCATGCATTCTCATCAACGGATGAGAATGCATGATGAAAGTTAATCAAAGGTTCACACTTGCCTCAAACAAACACACCTTTGACTTGCTCACATAGGTCAAAGGTAACTTGCTTAAGAGGTTGAAGGTTTAGTTTGTTGAAGAAGCCAGGTGAGTTGATTGGAGGAGAAAGAATATTCCTTTTGGATGAAGAAAAAATTATTTTACAAATTAAAAAATAAAGTTTTAATTATGAAAAAAGGGGATAAATATTCCCTTTACTTAGAGGAAAATTAGTTTAATTGCTAATTAAACAAGGTTTAATTATGCAATTAGAATTAAAGAGATATTTATTAAGTTGGATGATTTAATAAATTAGGAAAGTGAAATGATATTTAATTAAATAGCAGGGTTATTTAATTAAATACAAAAGATAATGGGAATTAAATTAAATATTTTTTATTTATTTAGTTTATTGAGGATGAGAATGTTAAACATGAGAGATGAATTAACCTAATTGAGTGAATTAAAGCCAAATAAATGAAAATGAAGTAGAAATTAATTAATTGCATTTGGGCTAATTAAATTAGTGTTGAGAAAGAGGGATGAATTAAAGATGATGAAATTATATTGTAAATTTGATTTAAATTGATGGTATCCCGATTAGGACATTTTTTAGTATCTACATTTTTTCCCCTCTTTGGAAATTGGGAATTTACCCTGTGCTTCGATTCAAGAACAATGCTTTTAGATTAAAATTTACTACCCAAATCAAAAATTAAAGAACACAAATTTTTTAGATACTTTGATGGAAGGATAAAAGTTGTTGATTCTGCCCCACCTCAAGAGAAATCGAACAAAATTTTTGAATTTTTGGGGTTGATTTGTGATAAAAGAGTTCAAAATCTACGAAGGGTTCATAGGAGCCTTTCAGGATTAAAGGAGCCATGCAAAATGCAAAAAATGATGTAAAATTAGGTCGATTGGAAAGAGTGGTAGAAATGATAATAAAGCCCCCGTGTCGAGGTTAAATTGGGGCCAAAAACCCTGAATTTTCCTACAAAACTAAAATAGGCCAGTTGGAGCGATTCATTTATGCATTCACACTTAAGGGAGTTCTTTGATTTCAGCTCCTAACCCTTTGATGAGAGTAGTGCGTCGTGGGCTCCCCCAACACATTTTTGATGGAGTTCACAGAGTTCGATTGGCTTCCATTAAATTTCAATCTTGGTGGTGTTGCTATATGCATGATGCCCAGAGCTTAAATTAAGCGATGCCCGAAATGATGAAGTATATAGTGATGCATATGTATATGGTGACGCTTCTTTTGATTTAAAATTAGGGATTCAAATTTTAAATGGTGATGTGAGCTTATTCGATGTCACACTTGCCGATTTAAAAGTTAGGGTTAGGTCAGGTTAGAAGACAAATTGTGATGCCAGCTTGTCTGGCAATGCATTTTCTGATTTGAATTTTTAAATGTATCAGGTGTCGCTATTTGAATTTTAAATATAGTGAAACTATTGTAAATGGCGACGCTATTGTAAATAGAGACGCTATTATCATTTTTGAGCTGGAAATTCCAAATAACTTCAAATTTTGATGATTTCCTAACATTGTACGCTTTGTGGGTGTAGGAGGTCTTCCCACCATTGATGTTGAGGGAGCACAGGCCCACAGTTCATGAGAGATTGGATGATCTTTTAGATTTGTGATAGGAGCAACTAGGAGAGATTGGATTGTGGTATATTGCATACGCACCTATGATCAGGACTGATTTGGCTATGATGACAGCTCTATGTGAGTGATGACATGATGAGACATCTTCCTTCCACCTTTTTACTAGGGAGGTGATAGTTACCTTAGAGGATGTGTGGCGAATATTGCAATTTCCTATCCATGATGACTGCGTGATTTATGACCTAGATGCTAGATTTGATGCATGCCTCGAGGTGATGAAGATGGAGCAAATTGTATTGGTCAACTCATAGATTGATATAGAGACATATAGAGGTCAGGTGTCGACCTTCAGATTGATCATTGCAGCCATCATTTCAAGTTTGGTGGCTCTGGATAGACAGGGCAGATTTTTCAGTCCAGGATGGGATTTGGCATGGTAGTAGATGTTGTATAGGAGGACTCTTTTTGGGTGGGGGCCCATGATGCTAGATTCTCTATATCATGATTTTCATGGTTTTGTTTACTACGACGGGAGATCCCTTGGTGCAGGTGTTACTCTTCTTCATATCTAGGCATGGGAGCACATTGTTGTTCTTCATCCCATTGTATAGATGATAGATGTGGAGTCAGATGATCTCGCCGTATGGAGATATCAAGGTTCCATCACACTTAGGAAAACTAGACAGATTGGTCTCCCGTACTGGAGACAGGTAATTGATAATATGAACGTGTTTCATTGGTTCCCATGGTTGCAGATGCCACCATGGTTCAATGATATGTAGCAACTTCATTTTTCCAAACAGACCTATTACATGCAGAGTCGAGATCACACCATTATTGAGCAGTACCTTCCTGATAGGGTAGCCAGACAATTTGTTGATGTATAGGATAGGCCCGATGATGCCTACAAAGCCATTTTGTGTGATTAGCTAGAGAGGTTCCCACATGGGGACTAACGATTTTGGATCTAGAGGTCGTTGATATCTTCTAATAGTTGGTTGCCTATCCTTGGGCATATGATTAGGGTTAGCCCATAGCATAGACCACTCCAGCTTATGATGCATGGTTAATCCCTCTGAGGTGACTTACTGATCCAGTAGGTGCTCCTCCGAGAGGGAGACCACGAGGAAGAGGTGTGAGGGGTAGGGGACAGGGAAGCTAGGATGGCCATCATGGATAGGTTTTAGGGGCTCCTCCAGTTGGACAATAGCCTCCTCAACAACCTCTAGTAGTTCGCCAGCATGGACCACAATAGCATGCAGTGCCACCACCACCACCACCACCACCAGATGCACAAGACACATAGATGTAGTAGTTGTAGCAATAGGTGCAAGCTTTAATGAGTGAATGGGACTAGACCTACTAGCAATTTTTGGCTCTGACTATTGAGCAAGACCAAGCTCAGTATCAGGTGATCGTGGTGACAACTAAGAGAGATGCAACACTACAAAGAGTATAGGAGGTGGCTAGATGGCAGTAGATTGAGGTTATGGTAGCAGCCACACATGGTCAGACCATGTCAGCATGGTTGTATAGAGAGTTTGTCATAGAGGCTACATATTATAGGCAACATTATCACTGGGATGTTCCAGCAGCTCTTTGTTAGTCCAATTTTTCATAGTGTAGTGATGTCCATCCCCGTGCAGAGGATCAGCCTAAGAGGTAGGTTGGAGAGGGTAGCAGCCACTAGGGCTAGCTTTTTGATGTACAACACTTTTTTATTTTCCCCAATTCTTTATACTGATATACATTCATGGGCTCCTTTCTTATAGCCTCATGGATATTATACTTTTTTATCAATGTACATACATTGATCCAGATTTTGTACCATGACAAATTTTTTGATATATATATGATATGGATACATATTATTCATGTTACGATGTGTTGACTTTATTTCATGTACAAATGATTATATATGATCATGTATGGATGCATTTTATTTTATGCCTATGTGATATGCGCGTATGATCATGATATGGATGGATGCAAATGTTTTATTCTTTTTCATTATCTTTTTAGGATATGATATGAATGATTATGATATGCAAATGTTATGGATGCAAATGATGTGGATGCATTTCTTTTTTTATATTTTCTATTCATTTTTTGATGACGATGTATAAATATGGATGTATGGATGCAAATGCTTATGACATGCAACGATTTAAGATGATTAGAATAACAAATATATATTATTCATCACAACTCAAATGATAATGCAGAATGTATGATGTGATAAGCTCATGAGATATGTGATTATGTTGATGGATGCTTTGATTATGCATGTTGATGGTTTGTGGATGCAAGGTGGATGCATTGATGATATTTTGTTGATTGTCATGATACCAGGTTAGCAAGGAGAGAAGATAGAATAATGAATGACCATTGTTGATGATGATTGCTTCAAAAGATCCAACAAGTCCTTGATCCATCAAGACTTTATTAGATATGGTGATGAGACAATGAAAAATGTAGGATGAAAATGTAGTATGGGATGCTCACACTTCAGGATTGGGATTTTCTTCTATTCTTTATTGTTTGATATAACATATAGATACGATGCATCAAGGTATTGATAAACTGCATGCATGCTTGTATCTAGTGTAATGGACTTGACTTGACAACATAGGATAGTTCCTCTTCACATCTTGGACATACGTAAAACATCATTGGAATGTGTTAGAAGCTTATAACATATTGGAACAAAGCATAAGCAATAGTCAACAACATACTCCAAACAATTTTCTACACACAACTAAGAAAGTATGCACAAAGATTATTTTACAAGAGTATCCACAAGCACAAAAAATGAAAGATAATGATCGATTCCCCATTCCTTTCTCTCTAAATCATTTTGTTAGACATCATCAAGAGTTCCTCAGAATGGGTCATTAAGATAAATCATAAGAAAAGATCAAAGACAAACAGTCATTGTTATCTATAGCTCTTGCCTTGGTCCAAGTTTAGTTAAAGTGATGTCTCCATATTGATGTTCATAATAGGAAAGATACCTATGATTTAGATTTTATGTTTGACTTTTAGGGTTTTCCAGAATTTTATGACTGGTTATGTTTCTTTTCACTTGTGTTCCAAAGGGTGAAGGTGACGATCATTTATTATGGGTGACATTTTATTGCTAGTGAACGGGAGATGGGATGGATGGTTTTGGATTTTCTAGAATATTTCAATGTTTTTGGTATTTTGAAAATGTTTTGAGGCTATTTTTGGTCTTTTTGAAAGTTTATGTGGATGTTTAGGATTTCAGATTTTCTAAGGTTGTTTAGAGTTTTTTGAATATTTGAGGCATTTTAGCTTTTTTGAACATTTTCTATTATTTTTGTGTTTTCCACATTTTTTGAATGTTTTTATGTTTTCTAAATATTTTGATGTTTTTGTGTTTTTCGAGATGTTTATTGGATTCTTTTGTATTTTTTGAGTTTTACAAATGTTTAGGGGGTTTTTTGATGTTTTGGATGTTTTTAGATTTTCTGAGTTTTACAAATGTTTAGGGGTTTTCTGAGAATTTCAACCAAGAACCTAACCTAAAGACCTATCCTAGGGGCCTCGGGGGCTGATCAAAGATTAGCCTTACCTACATTATACATGTAGAGACCACGTAGCTCGATAGAATCGACCTATTTACAAGACAAAGATATGAATTGTGTCACCAAAAAGTGTATACTTCGCTTGATTTGGGAATAATTGATGACATAATGGGGCCTTGAGTTGGTGTTGTGAGGTTTTTTTCACATCCACACTAGGTCTTGGACCCTTGAAAAAGCATTTATCGATGTCTTGTAAAGGTGTTGTAAAGTGTTGTAAAAGACTTTCACGCTTTTCTAGACTTAATGAACCCATCTTTCCCTAATTCAATGTTACAAAATGAATTTAATTACATTTCCACATCAATATAGAAGGCTTGTGAACTAAATTTAACTTTAATCTAGTGTTGTAATGTCATTTACACATTCACACTGGATATTGTTCCTTCCTAGGCTATGTGGACCTCATTTTAGTGTTGTAAAGTGTATTTAATCACATTTTCACATTGAACATTATGTCCCTAGCCCTAATTACTCCTTACATCATCATTAATAGGCCCTTATTGCCCCATATTATGCATCCCAAGGCCTATTTTGATCAACGACTTGATTAGAACAATCTAGAAGCCTACTTTTTTCACTCCCTGACCATCCAGCTGGAAAAATAGCCTCTATGGGACCAAGTCACCCATCTAGGTGACTTAGTCCCTGCCAAGTGGGACTAAGTCACCCATCCTGGCAACTTAGTCCAATTTGGCCCATTTTTGAGGTTTGAACAGGAAATTTTGAAATTTAAATTTATTCTTTCTTCATGTCAGCCTTGGCGATCAAATTAACCAAAAAAGGAGGTGAGTTTCCTATAAAATCTGTTGAAATGATGGATGGACAATGTCCCTAAAGCTGCAGCCTTCAAGAGGACCTTTTCCAAGAGAAATTCAACCACACATAAAGTTTTGCAACTAAGGGCATGCAAATAGAGATTGTTATTGATCTAGATTATGAGATGATTACAAATGTACAAATTCCTTGAATATATAGCCATGAATAAGATGCAATATGATGATGCCATGTGTCTTGATCTAACATGTGACAACATGTGAACCCTACCTAGGAAATGATAAAAGATTGAGATAATTTCTAGGACAACTCATCTTCTAGAAGGAATCTTATCCCTACAAAAATGGAAGGGAAAATTACCCCATTTATTAATGATTTATAATTTATGCAACCTAGGACTTAATAAAATAAATGAAATACCTAAGTTAACTTATGCTAGTGTAATAAATAATTAATTACACTAACACCGCCCCATAAGTACAACTTAGGGAGGAAATGAAATGATTATGCAATGATGATGATGATGATGGGTCCTAGCTACATAATGGCCATTTTAGGTACCCATTTACATATGAGAATGAAAATACAACTAATCTCCCACAATTGGAGAAAAGGGGAAAACCTAGTGGGAACAAAACCCCTCTCCAAAAAAGATATGAAAAATCAAAAAAGTGAGAAAGGATTGGAAGGATGGAGGACTCCCAAACACCCCCCAAGTACACCATCATTCACATGGATACAGTACAATCAATGGCCCCCCCATAGGAAGGAAAGAGAGAGACTATATAGCCCTCCTAGAAGATGAGATCACCTGCAAAGATGGTAAGTGTCTGAAGACAAAACATGATCCAATGTCAACAAACAAATTGTCTCCCTTTCAAAAGAAACAAACCAAGTGCAAGGATGTTTCCCATTCTATTAGGAATTGAAGGAAGGTAGGATAAAAAATGAATGTTCATTTCTTTAAAACTTCTCATGTTCCCTCCTTGTCTTGAAGGGAAGGTAGATGAAATGAATGTCTACTTTTAAAACTTCTCAGCGTTCCTCCCCTTTCTCATGATGAAGATGCCACAATAAACTTAGGTACATGCCCAATCAATTAAGAAGGTGACAAATCAGGATGATGTGGAAACTGGTGCTAAACAATATCCACAGATAGTGATGAAATGATTTTGATGGAGACTAGATTGCCCCCCCAAAATGAAGTGTCCTCAAAACCACTGGAAGAAGTCTGAAGCAACAAATTTGTCCAAACCACGTCTCTTGCTAGGAAGAAGCAAATCCAATGGCAGATGCTGAAGAAACTCCAAGTCCAAAATAGAATGAGAGGGAAGAAGTCTCATACATGAAATATTTGAAGAGAAACCAAGTGCCTCCAATGTATTCTCAAGATCCCCAATCAAGGTTGAGAAAAAGGGATGAGGAGACTCAAGAGAACTCTCCAAAGTCATATATGAATAGAGGAGTGATATCCCCTCAAGAATGTCCTCCAAACCTAAAGAAGTAGCCAAATCAATGATACCTAAAACAAAGCCATCCTGTGATGTCAAGTCAGGAAAATTGAATGTGTCTTGATGAATGATGGAAGCCTCAATCAATGAATCTAGACAAGGAAGCACTGAATGTGAAGGGATACCAACTGTCTCTAATAGAAAAGAAGGAACATCTGAAGAAACCTTGTCAACCTCTTTGGAAGATTCAAGGCAATCCAAACAAACAACCTCCTATATAGCAATATCATCATGGGGTACCTGATATGAAGAATGGCATTATGAATCATGATCATCAGGGAAGGGTGGAGTATCTAAATATCCATATATCTCCCAATGCTTAGTCCAAAGGATATGAGGACAATCACAATGATCAATAAAACTCAAAACATCACAATCAACTTGCATTTTGATGATCTCCAAGATAGTGTATCTGCAACAACTCCAAGCAAATTCCTGAATACCTTCACTTGGATGGGGAACTATACCATACAGATGTGGAAATGAACCAAGTGATTGGAGATGGTGGGTTATCCCCTCTCACCATTGTTGATAGTTACCTTTATGCAACATATTCAAAGGAGTATATGCAAGCCCCATAATGTACTATCAAATTTCTCCAGAAACAAAGACACTGACCTTCAATAGCAAACAAAAACTTCCAAAGATGATGTGCAACTAAAGTGATGCCACCCGGATCAAATATTCTTTTCCCAAGCTTCAGGATATCCAAGTTGTTGAATAAATGCACCAAATTGAACAAAACTAATTCTAGAGTACCTAGAGCTGAAACTAATCAAAGTGAATCGATTAATGAAAAAAGCTCTGAATCACCTTCCTGATGCCACTAGAATCACCAAAATTTGATAAACAGTTGTGAAGAAATGAGCCTTTATGTCCAAGCTAGGGTTTTGATTTCAGTTGACTATAGATTTTTCTGCCAAAAAAATTTGCAAAATTGATGTTACCACTAGAAAGTAGATCAAATCCTCTTTTTGAAGATATCTTGTTTGTTGAATTTGATACCATGGGTGAAAGTTATGATAAAACAAAAAAGGCCTATAATAGGCACTTTGCGGGCTAAACGAGGGGAAAAAATTAGCCCCCTTCGGCCTTAGCACCTGGTCCTTGATGTGACCAAGGTGTGATGTGAGGAAAAAAAGGTTCCATCCTAGAGTGGTGGAGGGGCTGAGAACTGAGTGGAGCTACGTTGGATGGTGGTGCCGCTCAGATAGAGAAGACCTCCTTGGTCAATGATGTGACCAAGTCCTCGATGAGGGCTTCAAAAAACACAGGCGCTGGTGGGAATGTAATACCGGCACTGGAAAATGCCATTAGACAAGATGTGACTAGTTAGATCTGATGTGACCGGGTGATGTGATGCACCTCCGACAAGAAAAGCCCGATGGTGAAAACATTGGCCAACAAAAGAATATTCACGCATCTATGGGGTCAACAATTGATATATTTTTAGAATTTTAATATTTTAAAAATTCAAAATTAAAAATTTTAGAAAGACCTTATCATTAAGTGCTCCACCTCATGGTAATTATACACTCCTTCTGACTAAATAGTTTTAAAAGCTGAAAAAGACAAACCCTTTGAAAATATGTCGACGGTGATAAAGTCCGAACAAAGCTAATGATTTAAAATAACCCACTCTATAAATTTCGATATATTAAAAGTTCGTGGATTTAAAATTCCAATCCAGCAATATAATCCTGAGATTAAATTTGTAGTCTATCAAATATTTTTTGCAACTATAGAAATTTCCCAAAAATCATTTTCTCCAAAAATGATAGAGAAACAAGTTTGGTTTGATTTTTGGTGAAATAGAAAATGCTCCAACTCAAAAAAAAAAAAAAAAAAAATTCTCAAATGACAACTCCACAGTGGAGGATTTTTTACCGCAAATTGTATGGATAGCACGGTTGATTTTGCAAACCCAAAAAATACCCTGATGGCCTTGGTATTACAAATCTTGATTTTGATGATTAATGTGAAATCCTTCAGGGTTTCGTGATTTCTCAAGACAATGATGAAGCTAGATCCGCTCACCCTCCGTAAATTAGCTTGGTCCCTAGGTGGAGTCAAGTAGCCTACAATGGAAACCTTCAGCCTACAATGAATCTCTCTAGCCCAACTTTCGTAATCTTGGGATGAACTCAATGGAATGGCTCTGATACCATGTTGAAATGATGGATGCATAATGTCCCTAAAGCTGCAACCTTCAAGAGGACCTTTTCCAAGATAAATTCAACCACACAGAAAGTGTTTCAACTAAGGGCATGCAAAATAGATATTTCTATTGATCTAGATTATGAGATAATTACAAATGTACAAATTCCTTGAATATATAGGCATGAATAAGATGCAAGATGTAATATGATGTTGCCATGTGTCTTGATCCAACAACATGTGACAACATGTGAACCCCACCTAGGAAATGATAAAATATTGAGATAAGTTCTAGAAGGATAACTCATCTTCTACAAAGAATCTTATCCCTACAAACATGGAAGGGGAAATTACCCCATTTATTAATGATTTCTAATTTATGCAACCTAGGACTTAATAAAATAAATGCAAGACCAAAGTTAACTTATGCTAGTGTAATAAATAATTAATTACACTAACAAAATCAAGTCTCTAAACCCTAATTTACATCTCTTAACTCATTCACACATCTCTCATCATTCATTCACCATCTATCTTCTCCCTCAAGTCAAGAAAGCTAGGTTTTTGTCATTCCAAGTCATCAAGATAGCTTCCTAAGACATTCAAGGGCAGATTCTTCAACTATTGCTATAGAAAAATAAGATCAATCATCATGGAAAGGTAATAACTCCATTATTGCATGCTTAATTGCATTCTTTCTCCATTTTGGTTTAATTACCTAAAAGGGGTTTGACCAAGGCAAACCCTCATGCCCTAACATCCAACTTTTCTTCTTCTTGTCTTGTGTGTTTTGTAGATCTAGGAACTTTAAGGGTTTGAAGATCATTGAAGAAAAGGCTGAAGGAATCTCCTTGTTGAATAGGGAAAAAACCTACATAAAAAGACATTCACTAGCCAAATTCGGTAGTTTTAAGTCTGAATACTTGGAGGGGCAAAAAGTGCAGATCGAGGGCTCTCGTTTCCACTTTCAAATTTTCAAAAATTCATAAGTGGACTAAGTCTCCACTAGTGATGGCTTAGTCCCACTGAACCTATTTTTTGGATTTTTTATAGATTTGGATACCCATTTGGCCGAAATGAGCTCCGATGTAGTTTTTTGAAATCACTCTAAAAAAGGACTAAGCCGCTCGGCCTGGCGTAAATGTCCCAATAGGCTTAAAAATCAAAATTTTCAGAATTTTAGAGTTGCTTCAGGTCTACAACACACTTTTAGGTGTACACCTTTTGTCTCATATCTTTCTATCTAGTTTTGTTTGCATTTCTAGGTCATTTAGTTCATGTTTACATACAAATAATCAGGAGCTCAAGACTTTGTATTTCTTGTTTTACATTAATAATTGTATGATAAAATGGTCACATTATAATAAAACCGTACCACTAAATACAAGTATTTAATTAATCTCCTAAAATCGTCTACATATAAATAAATTTAATTATTTATTTATATTGTTCATTTTTATAATTCTTCTATCTTAATTAAATAAATTTTATTTAATTATCATCTCCACATTCCTCTTAATTAAATTAAATAATTATGATTATTTATTTTAATTATCATATTATTCTAAGTTTGAATATTTATATTCAAAATGGAATATTCCTCCTCTTCATCTCATAGTTAAATTAAATATTTTAAATATTTAATTTAATGCCTTCTAAATCCATCTCTCTCACATAATTAAATATTACTTATTTAATTATGCGGCCTTCTAATCTCATCTTCACACATAATTAA
>VDFB02077505.1:106579-122720 GCA_007258455.2 Sequoia sempervirens
AGCCTCCTCGCTTGCACCTATGTGTTGCTAGGGAAACTCTTCATCTAGCTCTTGATCTGATGTTTCTATCATATAATGCTCATCTAGAGCCTCAACATCCTCTCTAGAAGTCTATGACCTCTCCTTGTCAAAAGCCACTTTATGCATGTTTATATTTATTCGACCTTCTAGGTGCTCAAAATAATTGTCCCGATCAAAATATTCAGGCTCATTAACTATCTCCTTTGTAGCCTCCCCATGCTACTCCACATGGTGCTTTTCCATCTCTTCTGATATTTGCATTGTGGCCTCCATATTTGGTGGCTCGGTAGGTGGCAGAGGAAGAGGTAGGGCAACAATAATTTGAGCCATTAAATATTGAACCTTGGGGTCAAGGAATACCCTAGAGAGCTCGATGGGCACGTTCAACATATAGGCCACAAAAGCTTGCAACAAGACAAGCAGTGGCATAGAAATTGAAGGAATAGATGGAAGAAGAGTAGAGAACATAGGAAACAAAGGAAGTATTGAAGAAGATGATAGTGGGGAAGTGGTGGAAGAGGAGTTAAGTTTTATTGTGGGGTAGTCAGTGAGGCACAGGTGAGGTGGATAGAGATGTCCACGACAGGCAAAGATGAAATAGGAAAATCTTGAGAGGTTGAAGGTGGAGTGGTGATGGTGGTAGTGGTAGCGGGAATGAAAGCGGTAGGTGGTGAGTGTGTCTTCTCAGTTTCTTCTTCTTCTTATGATGATCCTCCTCTTGAATTGTAGGAATATTGAGCACAAACATCCCCATTCTCTTCACTCTTTTGGAAAATTTTCCCTTAGTTGTTTTTATGGAATACAACTTTTGTTTAGGCTTACGTTTGGGTGCATCCTTCCTCTTTTTAGATCTTGAGGTTGGTGGGGACTTGAGAGCTTCTTCTGATGATCCAATAGCTGTGCCATTATCAATTTCACTTTCAATCTCATCCTCGAGCTCACCATCTGTTAGTTCAACGTCCTTCTCCTTGAGTTGAACAACTTGTGCATCTACCCACTACCTTGTTCTATTTTCAATGGGTCAGGTGAGGATGTCGAGCTCAGTGACCTCTTCTTCATTCCAGTTAATCATAGGTAAGGGAAGGTTGGCCACAACATAATATCTATCATCAATAATATTGTCATCCTCCTCCAATATCTAATCAGGCACAAGGAAGAGATTTACCAGCTTCACAAACTGGGTTGTCATCCTCATGTAGTGCCTCATTCACACCTCCTTGTCATTGCTATAGTTGGATCAGAAGTCCTCGACATGAGGTTGATGGGAATATTTCTTCCCAACCCACTTCTTTAGCTTTCCATGAGGATCCACCTTTCCTTAGTCTATGTGTGGGTCCAAGTTGTATTATTCTAGGTCCTTATCTGAGTATTTGACACATTGGGTGCCACGGAAAGAGTACATTCCTTGCCCAAAGGTTAGGGGATATGTAATCCCAACTCAAAGCTTATTACTCAACAATGTGTGGGTAGTCTATATTTTTCAAGAGACTTCCAATAAGATTATCCTATCATTGGTGTAGCGTGGTAACCGGTAGGGTCTTCTCGAGAACCCTTCAACTTTGATGTAACTAAATTTTAGGAATTGGATGAACAAATATTTGAATCCCCTTATGAAGGCATTCACGTTGTGTTACACGCTCCTCTCAAAATCTCCTCCTAGGAGTCTGATTATGTGCCCAATGAAGGTATCATTTACTCTCTTGTACTCCTTCTTGAGGTTCCTATATTGTAGCTAAGGATAGCAGTCATAAAATTTAAGTTCTAATTTCTTCATCCCCAATAGGCCTGCATAGAAGATTCCTTTTTATGAGAATTTCTCTGCCAGGAGGTAGACTAAATACGAGGTCATATAAAATTGGGAAGTTTTCTTAATGACCATGAGTTGATTGTGCATATTGTCACTGATCATCTTGGCCCAGTGGAACTGGGACTCACCTCAAATGATCTACGCAATGAAGTAGAATATCCATTCTTCAAAAAAGGTGGTCATTGGCAGGCCCATTACCTTTCTCTGAAGAGTAACCAGATCATGGTACTCGTTGAATAAATCACTTCTAAATAGTTTCTAGGGTAGCTTGTTGGAATTGCCCCTCTTTTCCTTCAACCAATGTTGGTTGATTGTTATTTTACATCCCATAGGGTCATGTTTCTACATTGCTTCAGTGAATTCCTCCTCTACCTCTTCCATTTTATCAAACATCGGGATGTCGAATGTCTTTCCAATGGCCCTGGTAGACAAGTCTACCAATACTCTTCCATCTTGGTCGATGATTTTCCTATTGGCCTACCAGTGCTCTTGCAGGTTTTGGGTATGTGGGCGCCATGAGGTGGAAAGGACTTTGAGCTCAACCATTAAGTAGTGGTATTTATGTGATGGGGACCAACATGTGGAATTCGACATTGTGGGACTTGTGGGAACTTTGGACATTGAGGATTAGGTCATGGAGTTCTATCAATTTTAGGACTATGGAGGTGAATTTTCAAGCTGCCATTAGATGTTTTCCTTCAAAGAATGACTTCTAAGGGATGGCAATCTGCATGAATCGAGCTCGTAGAGGGTGGCCATAATTAAGTTCCATGCTGACAAACTTTAGAGTCCAATGGAAGGAAAAATCTCCCGCAGAGTGCACCATTCAGGAAGACATGAACATTCGGGCATTAAGTAGCAACGTTGAAGTGAGGGCCACCCGCATGTGGCTACCCATAAGAATTTTCCCACAGGGACTTTTGAATTAGCATTTTGTTCAACAAACTTCAAGGACAGAGACCAATGACGTAGGGTACACACTGCGGGGTGACACAAGGACACCGTCATTAAATAATGGTAACTAGGTGATGGCAAGCCACGTGCAATAACCTACAAGGTAGTTTGGACTTAGCAAATTTTTTGAGTGCTAGTCTCGGTAAGCTAGTGGCAATAATGGGAGTGAAACTTTCACTTCGGAAGGGAGTTAAGGCTCAGCCTCTAAAAGACAACGATGAAGAGGTGAACACTTGCAAGTGGAAGTCTGTATGGCAATTCCTGCATGGGGTCAAGGAATTAGCCTTTCTTAGATATTTTTTAAACTTTGTTAAGGAATAACGATGGTGATGGTGTGGGCCATATGGGTTTCTTCATCGCATGATGAATGGTAATGGAAAAGTGGGAATCTACATGAGCATGAAGATGCAGTTTGGTTAGAACTACAGATTTTAAGGGTGCTGGGTGGATCACCCATGTGGAGCCGGAGGCTCAGATGGACTGGATGAAATTCTGCCACATATTAGGGATCAATTTAGAGGACTTAAATATTTTCTAAACCCTATCTTTCACAAAGAACATTTAAAAAAAAATTAAATGCCAAGTGGAAATAACACTTACCTACCTTGGAGATCGCATAAAAATATAGAGGAATCCTAACTTGAATCCAATAAAAAGCTTTGCACGAGTGGGGACCTTGTCTTCTCCTTCGAAAAAAGAAATTCAAACTATTGGGGTGAAAATGACAGGCCCGACGTGCCTATTTATAGGAAAAACATCATTAATGGTGTGCATTAAATACCCAGTACGGTGACAGGTTGAGTTGATGAGGGTGTAGAAATCCATGCCTCATTGGACGTTCAACAAAGACCTAGGGGGTGGAACCAAGTGCGGGGCCTATGGTGTGGGTGGAACCCTAGGGTTAGCGGCTACTTAGTGATGAAATAATGATGGTGGTGCATAGAGGTATACTTACAAATGTGGGCCCACCAGGTTCGACGGACGCCCGGTCAAAAGGCTAAAGGAAACTCACAGCTACACTTCCGCAAAGGAAAAATGCTTAACAAATTTTGGGTAGGTGAATTTGGTCAATTAGGATTTGGTGACTCAACTGCATGTGACCAACTTAAGTTTAGAAATAGGGGCACATAAAATGAGGCAAAGGTGAAAAGGAAAGAGGGGGTCCTTGGTCCAAACGAGGCATGTTTGCTATAGGCACAACACTTCCACCTCAATATCATCACCTATAAGAATTTGTGGTACTATACAAGTCTCCATTGAAGAAAAATATTCTCTATTAGAACCCATGTGATGTGTAGTACCCAAGTCAAGTATCCATTGTTGTGAAGATTATGTTGCTACAACAAATTCATGTTTGCTTCCTTTCTTTGATTGTGAAGTAGAAGGAGATGTTTCCTTTTTGTAGCAAGATGGCGAGTTGATGTTATTTGTCTTGAGGAGATTAGTCAATTCATCAAATTTCTTAGCATGAAAATGATGCTCATCATGACCAACTCTCTTGCAATATGCACAAAATAGTTTATCCTTCTTTTGTGAGTTCCCCTTCTTGGAAGATGATGAAGAGTCTCCTTGCTAAGGGGAAGAGAATTGTGCTTGATCTTTGTGTGGATTTTTCTTTGATTGATTCTATTTCTTATTAGATCCTAACCCATGTCTTGCCACCAAATCTTGTGACTTGGATGACTTGAGAATACTCATAGTGATCAACTTTGATTGTTCAAGCATCAGCATCTATGTGAATGAATCAAATGAAGGTGTAGTATAGGCACTTCCCATAGTCAAATGATGAGTTTGAAAACTAGAAACAAAAGCTGGATATTCTAAAGGAAGCTTATCCAACAAACTAAAGACCAACTGTGCATCCTTCTTATCAATACCACAATCTTTGAGTTGTGCTCTTAGTTTATTAGCCTTAGTTACATAGTATTGGATTGTATCAAAATTCTTTGGATCCAAATTAGTGAGATCATTATCAAGTTCGTATCCCCTAATCTCATCAACTTTCCCATACAATTGAGCAAGTTTATCCCATCCTTTTTGAGTTGTTTTACACTTATTAATATGAAAGATAAGATCAAGAGAAACATATTTCCTGAGTGTTGCAAGATCCATAGTACTTTTAATGAGCCATTCACTTTTCAAATTTGGATTAGTTGGTTTTGGAACAAATCCATCAATGTAGTGAATTAATCCTATTTCCATTAGTTTAATCCATGCATTTATTTTCCATGTTGTATAATTATGTGGATTTAAAAAAGGAAAATTAGGATAACCCATGGCTGAAATTTGAAGAGCACAAGAGAGAACTCAAAGAAAAATACACAATATAACCCCCTCAAATTCACTCAATCAAAGAACTACACCCCAAGAAAATGATTTGGCACTTTATACTTAGTGTGGCTACAATTTCCACTTGTAAGAAATAGCTAAGTTGAATTTTTATTTCAATTCTTACAATTTCCACAATAAGGCCTAATCAAACTATGATCAACATGCAAAAGATCAAAATGTGATCTATACAATAAAAATTCCAAAATAAAAAAAATAGGGCTATGTGATAAATGTACAAGTTTTGGTCATAATGAATACAAAATGATAGCATCATTGTGAAGCTCTAAAAAAATTATGCACTTTTTTTAAAAATCCACCCGAAAATGAGTTTGTATGAGCCTGAACAAAGCCTTGGAAGTTCCAAAAATAGAGACAATTTAGCAACACCTATGACAAATTGAATTCTATGAAAAATCCATGCATCAAAATCTAAAACTGACCACACTAGTGCATAGAGTGCAAAAAGCTAGCCCAACTAATAAAAAAATTTGCTCAAAGATAGGAGCTAAAATGAGCAAGATATGAGCTTTCAAAGTTGAACTACAAATTTGAAAACTCAATCCATGAGGGGTAGAAATTTTTTCAAAAATCCTGCTGATGTCATCAACCTCCGAGCTTAAAATTGATAGGCCAATAGCCATCTTGAGCGTACACCAATTGAATTTGATGTTCAAATGAATGTTGCAGGATTTTCCTTGTCGAAGGAATCTTTTAGAAATATTCCACTAAGGAATATTCTACATGATGGATGAAATATTCTTTTGGAGGTCGCCACTTTTTTTTGTTCTTTCCGGTCGAATGAATCATTTGAGTCACTATCATCTAAGTCCACTGTGGAGGAATTATGAGGAGGATGAGGAAGGATGAGGAGGATCATGTAAACAAAAGATATTAGCTCAACACCCAAGACCACTTGGAAAAACAATGAAAACCTTCTACAAGAGAGTATGCAAGAAAATGAGCTTTCTTGATATTAAGACCTATCAAATGATGAGGTATGAAGTATATTATAAATGTGTATAGTCAACTTTCTTATATAGTAAAGTTTGAAATGTAGTAATGAAAATGATGTTTACAAATGCCATAATCCTATGACATGAGACAACCAACAAACTAACTACCTAGGAATCATGCAAAATATCTAGATAAGTTATAGAAAAGCCAACTAAGACTTCTAGAAACAATCTTATATCCTATCACCTATAAAATGATAACTAGGAATAAATAAATACTTAATTAAGCTTATGTAAGTGTAATTAATTATTTAATTACACCAACAAATTCAACCATAGGAATCTCTTCTGAAGGAATAGGAATTTTTCTATTAGCCATGTGTTCAATTTATAAGACCTTCCCAAAGTGGTTAAGCTCCTTCCAAAGAATCAAGCTCTGATATCAATTGTTAAACACCTAGAATACTGAGAGGGGGGTGAATTAGTATTCTCTTAAACCATTCAAATATTAATCATATAATTACCAAAACATATTCAACTGTAGTAAGGAAAGAAAGCATGAAACATTCACAACATCACATAACACATGAACACTAGGTTTTTTACATGGAAAACCAAAAATGGGAAAAACCATAAAGAGGTTTAGCTCACAACATATTATAATGAGTTATAGTATATTTATAGAAATGCTCACTATAGGTGGACTCACTATCCATAGAGAAAAGGATAGAAGAAAGATGATGGATCACAACATATTTTTGAACTGTTATAATTGAAATTGACTTATGCATGAATTATAGTTCCATTGAAGCATGATAAACAAAGTTTATCTAATTTTGATTCAAAATTTTGTCTCACTCTTCATTCACACAATTTTGATCTTCAACTTAACATTCACAACTTAGCTTCACACATCTCTCCTAAAATTTTCATTATACACATCACATGTTCATTACCTTTTTTCAAGACACTGAAAATAATCCAACTTATATATCTGCATCAAGTATAACATCAATTAGGTCAACCTAATTATATATAACACCCAAAATACAAATTTCCGTATCAAAACATATTGAAATAGGTCAGAATAGATCTATAATAGATCCTACATAAGATAGTAATACTTACTTAACCTCCGCATACCTTCAACCATATTAGGCTAGTTTTGCATATGACGTAATAGTAAAAACCTTCATCTGTGTATCCATATATCAATATGTGGACATCAAAACTTGATACCATTTGGAATCCATGCATTATTGACATCTAGAAACTTATCTTCAAAAGTGCAACACCAAATACTCATCCGCGAAGACATGCAAAATCTCCCACACAAGCATATTGTATAACATCAATTAGGTTGACCTAATTATATGTAACACTTAAAATATAACTTTTTATCAAAACATTTTATACACAGAAAACACCATAATTCAAAACTCAAAACATATTGAAATAGGTCAGAATAGATCTATAATAGATCCTACATAAGATAGTAATACTTACTTAACCTCCGCATACCTTCAACCATATTAGGCTAGTTTTGCATATGACGTAATAGTAAAAACCTTCATCTGTGTATCCATATATCAATATGTGGACATCAAAACTTGATACCATTTGGAATCCATGCATTATTGACATCTAGAAACTTATCTTCAAAAGTGCAACACCAAATACTCATCCGCGAAGACATGCAAAATCTCCCACACAAGCATATTGTATAGAAAATAATTACAATTTTCCAAGCTGAACTTTGTTACTTATAACTCTTAAAATATTTATCCAATCAAGATGAAATATTGGAGTTAGGTATTTCTAATATCCAAAAAAATGATGTTAGAAGCACAAAGTGAATCCTACATTTGTAGAGTGGTTCAAGACCCAAAAACTGACACATTGTTACACTAAATTGGCACATTTGACACTTAGTGAAATTTCCACATAACATATATTTACCAGACCAAACCATTATGCAAAAATATCTTCCTTATCAACTTCAAAACCTGTTAGAGCTGATCAAATATCTACAACCAAAATATTCATATGAGTTACAATGTTGACATCAATGACAACACCATAGCACATCGTTATGGACTTTCCATGCTCATGTTGCCAAAAAAACATCATTAATGAAAAAATTCCTCAACCTTCCAACAAATACAAGAGTATCACCTTGTAAGAGTTGGTATATAATAAATATACACCATGCAAGATTGGATGAAGATTATAGCCACCCAAGATCTAGGCACTTCATGAAAGCACAAGAGAGATTAATATGTAATTCTCAAGATTGCAAATATGGAATTCACTCCAATAGTTATGTGTTTTACATATGAGACCACCTGGTTATATAGCCAAGGTGAGACACAAGACTAAAACGGATTATGAAAAGTGTCTTAATCTTATTTCATGTGACAACTTATCACAACTACCTAGGACACATGTGTTACAATTCAAAAGATAAGATAACAACTAATGATAACTAACACCTTCTACAAATATTCCTTCCTAGGACCTAAGTAAACTTAACATGTAAATAAGTCTCCTAAGTCCCCTAGTAATGAATTAACTAGGTACAATACTTTATTTACACCAACACCCTCCTTAAGTGCAACTTAGGGAGTAGCGGATTATTATGCAAATGCCACAAAGATACAAGGATGGGTCCTAGTTATGAGGTCATGTTAGATGCATTGTTATCAATTTTCACCTATGGGCTCAATCGGGCAGGATTAAATATGTTTTAGATGTTCATAAGGGCCAAATGGGACATTTGCATCAAGGGTTAGGTCATGCGTCCGATGAAATTTCACAAGGAGCTCATTTGAAAAGCATGCCTCAATCATTTTTGGCACAAAACTTATCAGAGAAGAGAGTCGGCAAGACCCTCTTGTTGTCTCGCTGACTAGCAGTGCCCTCTATTTGCTCGAATGCACTAGTCATCAGGACATTTGGATTGTCATGACTCTTTATGTGTCTCTCCACATGGGATGTCTCACCAAAGGTACCTCACAAGGTTGGCGTCGGGGAGAGTGGTTTGTGTTCGGCTTGAGGTCCCAGCAACCAAGTAGAGTCTCACCAAAGGGATTGTTCCTTCGATATAATGTTTTGAGCTCGACGAAGGGTCTTGTCAACTAAGCAGGGTCTCGCCAATGAGGAGGAGTCCTCGGTGGGATGTTGAACTCGTCATGAGGTCTCGGTGACTAATGGAGGTCTTGGCGAAGTGAGATGTCATCATGATGAAAAGAAGGGCCTCGCTAAGAAGTCTTGTCGATCCAAAAGGGTCTTGCCAAAGTAGGGTGAGCTTGTACCAAAGGAAAGAATAGTAGCTCCGCTGCGGATGTCTCAATGAAGGAAATGCCTTCTGTGATGAGGTCCGCTAATGTTGAAGAGGTCCCAGAGACAAGATGAGAGTTCGACGAAGGTCTCGCTGACCGAGCAGTGTCTTCCCTCGACTAAATGGGTAGCTCTTTCCACAAAGCATACTGCCGAACGTTTGATAGTGTGGATGTCTCCTCGGGAGAAGGAAAAAGGTTGGCCAAAGATCTTGAGCTTGGGCCATATCTCCCACCCCAAGGAGTAAGGTCTTGTCGAGCAGATGACCTAAGCCAGCTCAATCGAAGGATTTTCCTTCGCATAAGGTCCTACCGACAATGAAGTCTCATCGAAGGGTAGGATTTCTCGATGCAATATGGGGGCTTCGCTGTAAGGTCTCACCGATGGGGTGAGGTCTCGCCGAAGTGAAGCGGCGTCGGCAAAGGAAATGAGCTCGGCATGAGGTCTCACCGATAACGAAAAGGTCCCGCCGAGAAAGTTTGACATCAGCATAACGTCTGGGCGTCAGAGTGATGTCCTGCCGATTGCTGGAGGTCTCGGTGAAATGAATTGAGCTCAGGGAGAGAAAGGGAGCTGGCTATGAGGTCCTGTCAAGAGAATAGTGTCTCACCGATAGGGAGCTGCCTACTGTGGGACTCATCGCCGAGAGGAGGAGTTCAATAAGAAGTCTTTCGACTGCATAGGGTCTTCTTTCCGCTGAGATGAAATGGGTCACCCAGAGACATTTCCTCCTGCCATTGTTTCCTCAACATGGATGTCCCGCCGATGGAGTATAAATGGTATATAACTCAATTAAGATTGGTATGAACTCCCACCAACCCAAGGAGTTCTTTTCCTAATGTGGATGACTCAAGATGGAAAGGGATATCGACATGACTCTCGAGGGTCTGCCTGGCGAGGTTCTCCCAGTGAAAGTCTTGCCAATGGTTTTAGTGATAGCCATTGTGGATGTTGTTATGACTTTTGAACCTCTGGCGAAGTCTCACCTAATAGATGCATACAGCCAATAGTTGTTATAGAGTTATTAACGAGATTGGGGAGACATGTATAATGTCTCACCAACATGTGATTCTACAGAGGAACTTTTGACCGTGATGAGGAAGCTTGCGCATGAGTTCTAATTCAATCGAGGAAGCTATATGAAATTCATGGCGTTTGACCCTATAGTGAAGATCAACTAACGTAGTTTATCGGAATTTCTATATGAATAAAGCAATGGACGCTTTTGATATATAGGGTGCGATGTCTCAGAAGAATCTGGTGGAGGAATCAAGATTGTTTCCAGAGAGGTTAACTTGCGTAAGGAAATCTAAATGTGAAAGGAGAAACTGGCGATCGCAAGGACAACTAGGGATGTCAACCGGTGAGGGTCGACCAACATTTATGGTAAATACCTCGGCATTCAAGGCAGCTTGGCAAGGAGATTCGAAGAGGGACACAAGGACCAGAAATTAATGTTGCAAAAGATCTTAAGGCTTCCCCTGAGGGTGATTTGTCACCAAGATGGACACGAGGATGCAATCAGATGCATAATTAATTTCATTTAAAGATCTAAGGGCAGATCTTTATGAATGGATATTTTTGTAAGCCCTAAGGGGCCGACATCTTTTTGTATATATGAAATTTTTCCTTTTGTAGATAGTTCTGTTTTGGTGCTTTTCCTCGCATTTTGTAACTTGTGGAGTTCTTTGGCAAGTAAAGAGATTATTTTTGTAACTCTTCACGTGCATGTATATCAGTATTCACCATTGAAATCAATGAGTATAAGCGCTTTACCTTTTCAATCTCTCTATTAAAATTGTGTGCATTCATATAATTGATGAAACTACTTGAGAAATTGTATGATTCCTTGTGGTTATGTCTTATCTTAGCACCTTTCTATAGAGCAATATATATTTTTGCAGGTTGTGAGATGTGTTCAAAAAATAGTATTCTCTAGTTGTGAAGTTATTCCTTCCTTCTAGGAGTGTAGCCATATGAACCTTTTCATGAAATGTCTATGTAGAAAACGTATGTGATTGATTTGTGTACAACTATGCTTATGTCATTGATTGAAATTGTGTGTGTAAACTATGTTATGTGTCTTCTTAGTAAATTCGGTGCATCACCATAAAGATAGTGTTTTTATTAGTTTTACTGTTTTATCCTTAATTCTTCCTTTATTGTGAATCCCATTAGTTTAGGGTGACACCAGCAGTCGCCTCCAGAGGTTTGGACCTTTATTCATAAGTGACCTACATCTTAGGAGGTCTCCCACAAAGACTAAGGTGTTGAACATCAAGTTCAACAAGGGTGCACTCTCAGTGATAACAAGACACATTTACAATGCAAATGCAATCTCTCAAAAACATAGAAAAGGAGAAAACCCAGTGGGAAAAAAGTCATGAGAGATAAGAAAAAAACAAAATTCTCACAATGAAGAATGAGAAATAAAAAACCCCATGTGATGAAAAGTCCCCCCCATAAGAGAGAACAAGAAGAGAGAGATGATGCAACCCCCTTCAATATTGAGTCTCATACAATGATGGTAGAAGCTCGAAATTGAATGAAGAAGATGATCCAAAAGAATCAAACAATGTTCCCCCCCTAGGAAGAATCAAAAGCAAGATGCTATGCAGGATATGTGATGTCTCTAAAGAATTCTCAAGTGTCTCCATGTTGATGTTCAAAGCTATCATGCTCCAAAAAGGAATTCTAGGCCACACTACTGAAGAAGATGATTCAAAGTCTCCTAGAGACAATTGTAGAATATAATTCAATGATAAGGATACCTCCTATAAAGAAAAAGAAGCCTCCTCCAAATGTTGTCCAAAAGAATCCACACTCATGTCAAACTGCAAAGGGTGATCATGTAGAGAATGAACAAGAGGGTTAGAGTGTTCCCTCACAACAACTGAAGAAGGATTATCTCCATCAAAGAGAAGATGAATGCAATAGATGATGTCTCTGAAATCTAAAATGTGGGACTAAAAAATAACCAAAAATGTATGTCAAGTACTCATCCCAATGAGCCATCTCTAGAAGACAATGAATTTCCTACTGCATTGAATCATAAGGAACCAAAATTGTGGAATCACAAGCATCACTAGGTATAATAGTAGAGGAAGGAGATGGAATATCAACACATGTTACAGGATCCTTAGTAGATGAAACAATAGCAAGATTTAGATGACCATACTGAATCTCCTCAAAATTTTCCACACAAGATGCATGAGTGTGAACATCTTCTAAATCATTAGGAGAAAAATGTGAGAAGGTGTAGACTCAATATTGGTGGTGAACCTCTCCAAAAATAACTATATCTCTGCTATACAAATCCTAGATTATGACATAATTTGTTGTGAACTCAATACTCTTGCCTGCTCCACTATGTGTGATTTGATAGATAGAAAGTATTTTGGTTGACAATGAAGGCACACAAAAACCATCATTGAATTCTCTGCCATCCATGTAATTCTCTATGATAAATTCTTTCCCCTTATTTTTGTTGGAATTTGATGATGAAGAAGAAGATGAACCCTTTGAAAACTCATTGATTTGATGCTTCTTAAGAAGATGCTTCAACTCATCAATTTGTTTTGAATAACATTGATGTTCATCATCCCCTGATTTCTTGCAATATGCACAAGTAGGCTTCTCCTTCTATTATGATTCTTTTGGTGTCAGTTTTTTATTTTTTTAGTGGATTAATTTATTTTCCCTTAGTCCTAGATTCTTACTACACTTAACTAAGCTTGCTTAGGATAATAAAGTGAGTTTATTACTAGGAGATAAGTGTGTGGTGTCCCCTTCCTTAAAGGATGGAGCCACTTTCCACTTTTAGTGGCATCCTCCACTTTTGGTGGTCTATCTCCACTTTTTGTGGTTGATTCCTATTGGTTGGATTTTCCACCTATCTCCTCTCCTAAGTTCTATATAAACTCACTACCTAGGTTTTATATGTATACTCTTTCATCTTCTTGCAATCTTTTGAATTGTATCTTTTCAACTTCGAAGATCTTAATGAAATATTGTCACATCGACATTGCATAATCTCTCAGAGTCTTGGTTTGTATTCTTATGTTTTTCTAGTTTATGTAACTTTGATTTTCTCTTAAAAATTTCCTTGGGTTATTTAATCTTTTTTATATTTCTAACATGGTATCAGAGCTTTTATTTTGAGAAATCTAAGTTCATAGATTCTCGATTGATGGATTGAGTTTTCTTGTAAATATCTTGTAAAGTATTGTATACTCTTCTCTTGTGTTTGAAGTGATCTAGAGAATCGAAAAGGATTTACAAAGGTCTAATAACCTCTTCATAGTACATATAATTTTGTGAGATCTAAGTGATTGAAATATTTTTGGTTATATTGGCAACATTTTTTACTATTCCAATGCATCTAGAAGGCTCAAGAAAGTCAATATTGGCTTTTATTTCATCCAAATTGGAGATAATTTGACATAGTTGCAAACAAGGGTTTGAAGCTCAAATCTAGTGAACAAAATTTTATTGAAGAATTTTTGACCTAAATGAACCTTTCCATTGTGTTCAAAAGGCCCAAAAACCCCTATTCTCATATAATTTTTTTCTATTTTAAGTGAGTTTATTTTTTGACAAATTTTTTATTTTGCCAAGGGGTTATCACCGTAGGATAAATTTAGCCATTTAAAAAAAATCATAACTTTTCACCATGATTTCCATTTTGTACAAACAAGATATCATCAAAAATATGGAGACAAGTACTTTCCATCCATTGAGGCATTGAAAAGAAATTTTCCCATTTTCTACCAGATATTGTAGGTTGAAGCTATTTGGTGAAAATTTATTCAAAAGGCCATAACTTCTGCCCTGGTGCTGATTTTAAGAAACAAGTAGGCATTGGAAACATCTTACAGACCACTACAAAACCATAAGGATAATTTTTTTATATTTTTTATCAAGTTCATTTTCTATTAGAATTTGTAATTTTTCCTACTTTGAGCCTATTAAGCATTGTATCATGGAAAAGGCTTTGTAATCACATTGAATTATAAAGTACCAACCTTATAATATTTGGGGGGTGATATTTCATTCTAGTGAAATGGTAGGATTCTCTTAGTGTATTGTTTTTCTTTGTTTTCTTGTTCTCTCTCATTTTCGTGGATCATTCTAAGGTTCATTTGCTGACATCATATAATTATTCAACATGGAATCAAAATGAATGGAGTATTCTAATGACTGAAGGTCACTCTCTATATGTTGAAAATAATGTACCTAAACCTACATATGCAATTAAAAAGATAAAATGGATGATTGAACATACCAAATCTCTTGGATGTCTTTGTAGACTTGTTTATAAAGATTTTTTGTTTCAAATTGAATCATGTAATAATTCTCATGAAGCTTGGGATAAATTGAAAAAATTGTATGGTACTACAAATGAAGTAAGAGGCTATCAAATTGGTAATGAATTGATGAGCCTTCATCCTAAGAAATTTTACATCTAAGACTACATCACTAAGGTTAATGATCTACGAGAGCATGTAAAGCATGTGGAACTAATAAGAAGGACATTCAATTGGTCCACAATATAATGAACATACTTGATCCTAATTATGCTTCTTTTGTTTCTAGCTTTCTTACTCATAGGTTGACTATGGGATCTGCATATACTATACCTTTATTTGCATCATTTTTTGAGATATTAATACATGAGAAACAAAATATTATATCAATGGGTCTCATCAAGACTTCTAAATCTCAGCCATTGTTGGTTAGTCAAGTGAAAGAATCGAAATTAGATAAGAAACAAAAGAAAGTAAAGAATAATCCACATTTAGATCAAAAAAATAATAAATCCTCTTCTAAAGAGAATTCATCTAAGAAGGGGAATCTTTGACATGATGAAAATTCTTGTTATAAGAAGGATATTTATGAATTGAAACATCTTATTAAGAAGAATCAAATTGATCTACCTTCCAGAATGTATGATTCAACCTCTTCTTCATCTTCAAAATAGTCTAAAAAAGACAAAGGTCATGCTGATTTGGCTTCTACATAAGGAAATAAAGGACATGCTCTTTGTTCCTTTTTAGGTCATGGATCAGGGAGATGACTTCTAGATACAAGAGCATCTCATCATATGACATCTTTGCAATCTATATTCTCTTCTTTTGATCCTTGTACTATGTCTCATATTATGATGGGAAACAATAAATACATGAGTGTATTTGGGAATGGGTCTATTAGTTTTGGTGACAACACTTTCTAGGATGTTTTGTGTGTTCCTCGTTTGATGAATAATCTTCTTTCCATATTTTAGATTACACATGGTGGAATTGGGAGGACTATGGAGTTCACTCTTGATTTAGTCATCATTCAAGACTTAGAGAGTAGAGAGATTATTGCTTTTGGGATGGTTGATCATTCATCTCAGTTGTATACCTTTTTATATTTTTCTTTTGATGGTGACATTGTTCCTTCAACTATTGATCACACTTCTAGTGTGAACCAGATTCAAAGGAGACATTTGGCTTCTTGAACTTGGGAGTTCTCACATCAGATCCAGTTATTGAGCCATGCATTCTATCTCCTCCATCTATTGTTGTAGTTGTTGATGATATGTGTTGCTATAGATATTTTAGATATGGTTGCTTGTGATGGCTTCTTGATAGGCATTTCAGACTTTTTTGTGGAGTTTCATATTGTAGATTTGGGAGACATCATTGATGACATTCAACTTCTCTTTGATGAAGATGCTCCTTCTTCAATTGTT
>VDFB02077506.1:0-20316 GCA_007258455.2 Sequoia sempervirens
TTCTCTACAACTCATGGGTTTGCTACGACATAGGGTTTTGTAATTGCATTTCGTGGGTCTCCATATCGCGATTTGTGAAGAGTTTTTGAAAAAAAATTGTAACCAAAAATTTGTTGGTTTGCTGAAAATCGCAGCTAGGGTTTCCTAAGTTTCTGGTGTGGGTCTGCAACAAGTTTTCTAAAGATTTTTTTTTTTAAAATTCAAGCCAACTCTACCGCCTAGGGTTTTTGGGCAAAGTCTGATTTTTTTCTCGATTTTTGGACAAAATCATGGGTTTCTGAACCTCTAATTTTTTCTCGATTTTTGGATAAAATCATGGGACCAACTGATCACTTTGGGATTCGTGCCAATTGATTACCTCATTTTTTGTGCTTTTGGAAAAGGGGGAGGAATGACATTTGACCAACATCATGTTGGAAGGCAGCCAAAGTTTCAATGGTAAAAGTACAACACGTGGAAGCAGAGGATGCTTACTATCTTTGAGTATCGATGTCTGGATTCACTTGTTCTGGGTACAGAAGCACGTCCCATAGTTGCAGGAAAGGATCAGGACAAGTATGATGGAAGTAATCGAGAGACAATTATGCTTCTCAAGTTGTCTGTCACCGATGAGATGTTACCAAAAACACCATTTGGTAAGTCTATTGCGAAGATCTGGAAACATTTGAAGGATATTCATGAAACCTCAGACAAGGACAGGGCATTCTTCCTGACGAATATGTTGTTTTCCATTATGATGGATGACAAGATGTCTTTGCAGGATCACTTGATGAAGATCAAAGACATTTGCGATCAACTGGAGACCATTGGTCGCAAGATGGAAGAGGAGGATATGGTGGTGATCACACTGAAAAGCTTGGCACAATCCTACAAGCACTTCATCGAAACTCTCAACATTACCTCCACCAATGTTGACCTGAAGTTTGATGAGATGTGCAACAAGCTCTTGCAGTAGGATAGGTGGAAGAAGCAATATGGGAGCAATAGTGAGTCTCCCAATGTTGAACAAGCGTTTACTACCAAAGATGGCAAAGGCAAGTCCGCTCAGTAGAAAGGACAAGGCAAATCGGAGGATAGCTCCAAGAATTCTTTCACATGCCACTACTATGGTAAGATTGGTCATATGCAGAAGCACTACAGGAAGCGGTCGGTTGATCAAAAGTCCAACTAGGAAAGGTCTCACCAAAAGGATCATGTTGCAGAGCATACTGAGTAGCAGGAGTCTGCCTTTTATGCATTCATGGCTAGAAGACCATCAAATTATGGGTAGACTTAGTTTAGTTAGTAGAATTACCATTAAGGGAGGGTATTAAAGTATTATTGTAATGTTTAATGGTCATCTTAGTTGTTAGTTAATCGTTAGTTAACTTAGTTTGCTTCAATTAGTTTTTAGTAACATTTTGTTTATTGCTTTAGTTCTCTTCAGTTCACGACTGTTTCCTTTTAGAAACATCATCTTGTAATTTATTATATAAGGAGTATTTCTCTCCCTTATTTGTAATGTGCCAAACCCAACCAACACAGAAAACTGTAGTAGACACTGGAAGTTGCGAACTGCTTTTAGAATAATAGGTGTCACTCAGATAATTTAGTATACCAAGACATCCCAAATACACAGTTTCACGATGTGCACAGAATAGTAAACTCAAAGAATCAGAGACTAAATATATATATATTGCAAGAAGGAAGCTCGGTTACTCAATGTCAATGAAGTGATAACAGTAGAGCTATTGTTTAGTCCCGTTACGTAGAGCTTCTGGAATGTATACACAATTCACTAGTGATTGTACGCTTCACTTCCAAATGCAGAAACCTTCAGACCTGGCGTTAAATGGATACCCGCAGCATTCAGCAACTGTGATAGTCTGATATGTGAAAAATGCGTGACGGATCCAATGATGGCCCTCAGCAAAATGCAATGAATATGCAAGTCATGAGATCTGGATATGACGCCTTCCTCAAGCACTTGTCTTGACTTCAGATCTGAAGATGTTCCCAATTGCCCAGGCGCAAGTAACCTCTAGTGTTGGTCTCTATACTAGAATGACACGCCGCCCTTAAGCCTCGAGATATAGCCGCGTGTAGCCCATGTGCAATGTCGAGAGCTTAAATGTGTCTAAGACAGTTGGTGGCTCTCAATTGGGTTCTGGATAACGAGTCCACTTTAGCGCAAGGATATTGAAGGCTTGGAATCGCTCCTAGAAACACCCTAGATTTGTCCCCCCTGTAATGGCAACTGCAATTAGGAATTAATGGCAGAAATGACTGGAACTGCAATGAAGGAAAGAAGGCGTCGAACCACTGGCAGGGTTTCCGTCCCACCAAGAGATGCCCAGCTACACTGTCAAATTTCATGTCTTCTTTCCATGATGCCCGACTCCAACCGGAAAGCTCAAATATATATGAAAGCATAGATGCCTTCCCAAATGGGTCGGCTCAAACCTTAATATAAATTTAAATATTATTATTTAATAATTTAAATTTATTTTATTTATTATTATTTAAAAATCATTAATATTTTATTATTTTAATATTTTTTTTTAAACATTTGTATATAACATTCAAAAACACTTTTTTCCGCTTGAGTGAAAATGGGTCTCCATTGGGGACATGACAGTCCTCCCGTCTCGAAAATTGCTTGTCCTCAAGCAATTGGCACTTGTATACCCGGATCCCATATCAACCCAAAAGTCACTGCTCCGCCATTTTGTTGGGCTACTTTGATGTAACCATCGCTAGCATCATTGCTCTTTTGCAACATCTCATGAGGCACTTCGTCAATTATACAAATTCCAATGTCATCATTTTCTTCCAGCATGCTCTGTTGAAGAGTACCACTATGCAACCCTGAGACGAGATACACATCTGTCATCCCAACTCCATCAATGATCTGATCAATCTTGGAACAAGGGAGTGTAAAAGTTTCCTATTTGATAGCTTGAAACTTTGATCCTTTCTTTTGCTCTACTATCATCACATCTTTGTTGACCTCCTTATGAACAACTGAGATCTTCTCCATTTCAAGCTCCACTTCAGCGTCTTCAAGGGATTCAATCACTTCTATGACTTCCTCCTTTTGTGTGTTTGGCTCACATTCCATCACCCTGGGCTCTTCTTGTTTCAAAATTGATTCTTCTGGCTCCGGCCCTTTAATCTCTTCCTTGGCGGTTGTTAAATCTTCCTCTTCTTTCTTCTTTCGCCTTATGTAGTCATAAAGTCCCTTTTTGCGGGAGTAGAGGGACTCATGTGCTCTCACGTACTCATCAAGGGGAATGCAAGCCTTGGTATCATCTGGCAAGCTTTGATACTCGTTCAAAACTTCGGACGCCTCAGTCTCAAGATCTATGTCCTTTATCTGAGGTCCCGATTTGTGGTTGGTTATTGTAGCAGTGAGAGTTTGCATCATTTGCATCAACATCTGATTTACTTGATCCTGCTTCTATATGAAAGATTTGATTTCGTTAGTTTGTTCCTCCATCTTCTTACCTCTGCCTCTATCCTCTTTAGCTCTCTATAAATCTCTGATTGTCCACAGGCTGGCAGAATCACGGCTCTAATACCACTGTAATGTGCCAAACCCAATGAAGTAGACACTGGAAGTTGCGAAATGCTTTTAGAATAATAGGTGTCACTCAAATAATTTAGTATACCAAGACATCCCAGATACACAGTTTCACGATGTGCACAGAATAGTAAACTCAAAGAATCAGAGACTATATATATTGCAAGAAGAAAGCTCGGTTACTCAATGTCAATGAAGTGATAACAGTAGAACTATTGTTTAGTCCCGATACGCGGAGCTTCTGGAATGTATACACAATTCCCTAGTGCTTGTACGCTTCACTTCCAAATGCAGAAACCTTCAGACCTGGCAATAAATGGATACCCGTAGCATACAGCAAATGTGATAGGCTAATATGTGAACAATGCGTGACAGATCCAGTGATGGCCCTCAACAAAATGTGATGGATATGCAAGTCGTGAGATCTGGATATGACGCCTTCGTCAAGCGCTTGTCTTGACTTCAAATCTGAAGATGTTCCCAATTGCCCAAGCACAGGTAACCTCCAATGCTGGTCTCTATACTGGAATGACACGCCGCCCTTAAGCCTCAAGAGATAGCCATGTGTAGCCCGTGTGCAATGTCAAGAGCTTAAATGCGTCTAAGACAGTTGCTAGCTCTTGATTGGGTTCTAGATAACGAGTCCACTTTAGCGCGGGGATATTGAAGGCCTGGAATCACTCCTAGAAGCACCCTAGATTCGCCCCCCCTGTAATGCACTACAATTAGGAATTAATGGTGGAAATGACTGGAACTGCAATGAAGGAAAAAAGGCACCGAACCACTGGCAGGGTTTCCGTCCCACCATGAGATGACCAACTACGCTGTCAAATTCAATGTCTTCATTCCATGACGCCCAACTCCAACCGGAAAGCTCAAATATATATGAAAGCATAGATGCCTTCCCAAATGGGTCGGCTCAAACCTTAATATAAATTTAAATATTATTATTTAATAATTTAAATTTATTTTATTTATTATTATTTAAAAATCATTAATATTTTATTATTTTAATATTTTATTTTTAAACATTTGAATTTACCATTCAAAAACGCTTTTTTCCGCTTGAGTGAAAATGGGTCTCCATTGGGGACATGACATTATTGAATAACGAATATTGAATATTACTATTTCACATAATCATGACATTAAATTAATATCATGAAGCATTGTTCATCCCAACAAAAACTCCTATTTATCCCCTATGTTTTTTCTTAACAAAAAGGATGATCCATGGAGAATGTGCTCACATAACAAAAAGCTAAACAAAATCACTAATTAAGATAAGTTTCATATATTTTTTGTTAATGAATTGGAAGAAAATAAGATCTATGCAAAATAATCCAAATGTGTCTTTAGGGTGAAACAAGTAGAATACTCAAGACATTTGGTGTCACTTAAAGGTGTTAAGATGGACCCTAAGAAGAGAGGATTTTTGAGTCTAACAAGATACTATAGAGATTTGTTCATACCTATCATCCTATAAAGAAAATTTTCTTTTGGGAAGGCATTAAAGTGAATATCCAAAAATTTATGGTAGAATGTTTGATATGCCAACAAAATAAAAGGGAAATAATAAAGACTCTAGGCCTCTTACAAATATTAGGCATTTCAATACAACACTAGGAAAAAATATTAATGGACTTCATTATGGGGCTGCCAAAGACAAATAATATTGATGTAATTTGGCTGCTTGTGGATAGACTAATTAAGAATACATATTTTTGTGGACTCTCTCATCTATTTTTCACCAATATTATGGAAAAAGTTTTCGTACAAAAATATAAAAAAACTTCATGAAATTTCCAAAATCAGATTGGAAAATAGAGCCACCTCAAAGTTCCTAATCAAGTGGAAGAATTTTCCAATTGAAGATGCGAGATGGAATGATGAACAATTCATACGAAAGATTTTAGAGTTGCTAAGCATTGAGGGCAATACTTTTCTAAAGGGGAAGGGAATGTTATGATCCTAATATGATATATTCTTCAGGATAAGCACTTGTGACATGCTTAACACCATAACATAAATATTAGTTAATACATTAATACCTCTTAATTAGGATAAAGGTGTATGTCCCTACATAGTTTAACCAATAAATAAGGAAGAGAACTCTCCCATATCATCATATCATACAATATTGAATTCATTTGTTATTATCTGATTATTGGAGGTCACCACCTTGAAGTGGTTTGCCACATTTCTGATTTTTACAAATATTTCCAAGAAATATATTAACAGCATGAATCCATTTTGCTCTAGTTATTTTGAATTTTCTGTAGGCTAGCTTTGAAATACCCAGAATACTCTTATGATATCCAGATATTGACCCTGAGCTGTTTGGTTTCCGCTTGGGCAGGATCTTTGTTCTACTAGCTTGTAGTTCTTTAAAAAATATATATTTTGGAGCTTCCAAAGACCTTACCAAAATGCTGTATTCTCTGTCCATTGCTGCTATTTTGCTGTGAAAATTTATTATCTTTTCTCTTTTTGGTAATATCTTTATTTACAAAGAAAATAGGGGTACACTAGAACACCAGGAACTACAGGTAGAGAACAGACTCAATGTCTTCAAAAAATACAGCAATCTAAATTCAAAAAAAAAACTCAGGGATGAACCCAAAAGGAATAAAATCAATAGTAATTGAAAAGAGCATAAAAGGGGGAGCATATAATCAGTTGGTTGCTTCTGGGGAGGGAACCAGAAGCAACCAACTGTTCAAAGAAGAAGAATGCTAATGGGGCTCAGATAACTATCCACAGAGATGACTGTCTAAGACTCTAATCAATATCCTGACAAGAAATGAGATGTCAACAATCATTCAAAGGAAAGTGGAACAAGCACAAAAATACACAGTAAGACAAGCAAGGATCAATATGGTGGAAAAGCGAGACTAATTAGCAACTCTTGGATTTTGCTTCTTGTGCTACAGATATATTCCCTTCTCACCTAGATGTCTAACAATAAGGTAGTAAAATGCATCTTCAACTGACATACATTTGAGATTCACGAGGAAGGAAATGAGTTTATTTAATAGAACTACATTCTTTAAGAAAGTAAGATGTTTAGTATCTCCATAGCAAAACCAAACATGACCATAACCAAGAAGTACAGTTATAAAATTTAAGACCGCCTTAATAAAAAAGCTAGACAATATAACTCATGAATTTAAGCTGTATGAATGGAAACAAAATCAACTGACTTAATCTCTGTAAGCACAACTTCATTGTGCATTAAATAGCATCTCCACAATCAGAGAAATTTATTTTCATAAAAAAAAAGGAATTAAAATTCTTTTATACCTTTAAGAAGTTTCCATGCCACACGCTGGGAAACATACTGCACAGCAAGTCTTTCCAGCACTCGTCTTGTTGTAAGCACACCAGTCTGGCAAAAAAAAATCTTGAACTCAAAAACTTCCAAAATAATACAGTACACAGAAAAATACACTCAAACATTAATGTCCATGAATGCTAACATGCCTTTACTATACTATTTATGCATCTAATGTGTACTTTAAAAAAACAAAAACTTGAAAACCTAAGCCATAGTACAGTGTATGGTGGACCTTACACATACAGTGCATATCTTACAGTCATGAAATGGACATCACATGGTTGTGTTTTGCAAATATTTATCACCGTAACTCTCAAGTAACCTAAATTTCCTGTCTAAATTTGTAGCCAAATTCATTATATGAATGGTATCATACACCGCAGTGCAAATTCCATTCAAACTTTATTGTCCATGAATGCTATTGTACCTGCAGCCTTCAGTGTTTAGCATCTCATGAATAATTATAAATGAGAAATCTGAAAATCTAAGCTATCGTAGTGTACAATGACACATACAATGCATATCTTCCAGTCATATGAAGTAGAAATCACATGATTTGTGTTTAATAAATATTTATCACACTAATTCTCAAGTGGTCTAAATTTCAGGTCTAGGTTTGTAGAGTTTCAGTAGTTTAACATCTAGCATTGTTAACTCAGTGATGTTGGGTTAGAATTAAATAGAATTGTAGTCAGGCAATAATCGTTGATGACAACACAACAAGATGGAAGAGGACGAATAAATGAGCCAATCAATACAAGAATCATCTGACACATAAGCACAGAAAATATCAACTCACTCAAGACCTTAGGCACTTCAAAAAAATTCAGTCCAATAGCATGTCAGAGAAGAAAAAGAAACCAAGTACCCACAGAATCAATCTAGGGTAACTTGGGTTGTAACTTAAGAAGTTGAGGCACTGTTGGATAATTTGCCTGGGATCCTAGCAAGGCACCATATAATCTATTAAAAGCATGAAAGTTCCACAGTCCATATTAACAATTTATACAGATTTCTGGATTTGACTGTGCAATTTTTATCATCAACATTTCGGATCAAACTTGGAGTGTTTGGTTTGCTACTATCTCTTCATTTGCTATCTCATCCCGATGATGGACCATGAAGTTTGATCCAAAATGTTGATGATAAAAATTGCAGAGTCAAATCCAGAAATCTATTATAATTGACCATATAATCTTACAACTTACACGATCTTTGTGCCAAAAGAAACCACAAAGCATGTAAACAACAAAATTAAAACAATATGAAGATAGATGTTGCCACGAGGAATAAGAACAAAGGGAAAACTGATGTTATATCTCAAGAGACTAAACAATGGCAAGAGAATAAGGCATGGTGATCAAGGGGCAGCCCAATAAATCTGACAATCCATTAGACTGGTGGAACAACAAGAACCATAGCAGCAAAAATCGTTTGGGGAAAAAATCAGCAGACCAAAAGTTTGGGATTTTTTTTAAAAATCGGGAAAAAAATGGATTTGCAAAAAAACGTAAAAAATTGTAGAAAACGAGACAAGCTACTTTTTTTTTAACTTAAGATCATTTTCATAGCATAGAGATATAGAGAGCAAGTAAAATAGGGATTTTAACCCGTGAATTGTAGAAAATAGATTTTTTTGTTTATATTCATATCACTGATTACATTGCATCAGAAGCTTTATAAATTAAATTCCTACTTCCATACTGTCGATGGTCCATTCTGCAAGATATGTTTAATTGATTATAAGTATGAAATCAATCTGACAGTGCAGGAGACAAAGATTTCAACCAGACATCTGCACTAACCTCATTGTCAATGTTTTTGTTTTTGGTTCGATGATTTTTGGTTCAATTTAAATACATATTAAGTTGAGATTGGACAATTAAGGACACCGAAAATAATAAATTATGTTGAGATTGGACAACTAAGTTTTTTTGACAGTCTTTCAATAAATAAAAAATAATATGCCACAACTTTAGTTGCTCTAAGATCTACCATCATGCAATGCAAAAGTGATAAACCACTGGCATGTCGAACAACAATTGCAAAAAAATACCTGTCCACAAATGGCAGTTGTCATCAAACCCGTGAATGGCAACAGTCGTCAAACCCGTGAAACCAAGTCGCGCTTGTCCCTAGTCGCAAAAAAAAACCTTATTCGCTTGCAAACTGCATGTAACGAAATTGCAATCCATACTAATAGTGCGAAACACGCTTTTTTAGGGTTTTTTTAATGCGGGAATTACATGGTGATTTTTTTGCAATTTTTTCACATTTTTTTCATGATTTTTTTCCAATTTAATCGCAATTTTCAACATTTTTTTCTGGGTCAAACCTCCAAAAAATTGAGAAAAAATCAAGGATCCTAACAATTTTTTAAAAATTGCTATTTTGGCAATTTTTTGGGAATTTTTGCTTCTATGATGACAACAAAGGAGGCTGCAAGAACCAGCCAACTTCAAAAATTCATCGAAGCCAGAGCTAAAATGAAAATTGAAGCTGAAGCCATTAGGAAGGATGTCTCAACCTTGCTCCTAATGTTAAGAATACAAAAAATGGAATTTTCCAGCTGTAAAATAGAAAAACTCAATTTCTTGGCTCCAGAGGTCATTTTTTGGCCATAATGAATATTCTAGGTTATTCGGCATCAATTTGCTTATGTTCGAGATGTGAACCTCTTTGAGCTCTACAATTTAAAATAAAGAATGGACCTCATTAGCACCCTGGATCAAAAGTTATGACCTCGCATTAAAAACGTAAGCAACATCTATGTGTTGTAAGAGGGAGTCACACTTGTTGACCAACTTATGACACATCATAAGGCATCTTTAAATGGAGTGCCTAGGTCAATGAGTGGATTATGACGAATTTCTAATAGGTGGATGGAATTTATTATTTTTAGCCTATGGACTCATCTTAAGATTTGGGTGTTAGACTTTTAACTAGGGATTTGGGTGCCATATTTTAGATGGTTTTAGCTCATGGTTTCCTAATCAACATTTGATGGTTTCATGTATTTCCTCTCCTATTTATTGGGTGCTTGAGATGGAAGTTTCAATAGTGAGTTTTCTAGGTACTGTTATATTATCAAACTTACTATAAATCTCTAGTTGGTGATACTCTCATAAAGGCTTAGACTCTACAAGTGTATTGTAAACTCTAGTTACTAAATAATACATTAAGTTGCTTTGGAGTAGGGATTTTCTCCTAAAAGGTTTTTCCTCACATAAATTAATGTGTTATGGTATATTGCTTTTGTGTTTATTCCCTTGTAACTATATGATTAGTTTACTTTTTTGCACATACTTCCTCTCATAGATTAGTGTTGCAAATTATGTTACACCTCTACTTTCTTTTTGAAGCCAGTCATGAACAAAGAAATCAAGAAATCCAACTAACTTTAGGGACTAGTCCACTACTCATGGAAGGAGAGAGTTTGAAGTTGCTAAGAGCAACTTCATCTTCATGAGGAAATTACAAGAGCCCACCACAAATGAAGTTGGGTGAGAGAAACTCTTGTAGAGGTGTCCACCAAATCGATTGAGCCAACAAAAACTCCCTTACATTGAAGGAAATCTCTATTCTAGAGATGAAATCTAGCTGACTCCACAAAGAAGAGAATACAAGACTAATATTTGGGGTATCAAATAATTGCTATTAAGGAGGATACTAAGCCAGGATGCCAAGGGCAAGAAATTTGAGTAGACCAAAGGGCTTAGGGAACAATCATAGTGGCTACAAATTATTAATGCCTCAAAGAGAATTAGGGATTCCAATGTGTCCAACAGTGCTAAGGGGCATAAAGATGTCCAGATTCAAACCTTCTTAGGAAGGGTCATCATATGACCATGGGAAGACAGTGGTGATGGTTAATCCACCACCCAATCCAAGGATGGAAAGAAAAAATTGCTGATATTCACTAGTGATGGGTCATGGGTCTCAAAATCCACTACACTATTGCAAATCATACATAACCATGTGGACAGCTAAAGAGTGAGAAGCAATGAATGCCATTGGTTGTAGTCACTCCAAGCAGCTCTCAAGGGGTAGCATCGACCAATTTAGAGTTGTGACACCAACAAAAAGATGTTAATGGGAAGGCCTTAGAAGAATGAAGCTCTTTAAGATAATAAAATTAAATTGTTGCGAAATGTGTGTAGTCGATTAATGCAGTGTCTATTATTATGTTTCAATAATATTGGTTATTTGACTATGTAGTAATTATTTGTCAACCCGGTAGTTATAAGCATCGGTTGGATGATGGTCGTGTTCACCTCTTGGCAACCATCAGTCTTTTAAATAGATTGTGTATCGACAAGGAAAGGATATGATCTTGTTGGATCAAATTTGATCTTTGGCTGACCATCTTTAGTCTTCTTTGTAAACATTTGGCATCGTTGCCTTAGAAGAAATTAAGGTCAGATTTGAGGAGATTCATAGCATAAATCCCAATAAAAAAGGTGAGAAGAAGCCACAAGGTGGTCCAAGACCAAGGATCAAGTGATCTTTAAGGATTGTCGACAAAGGAGGAATGAAGGAGAAAGTGCGAGAACACTTGAGGAAATACAACCATCGATTTCCCCAAGTCAAAGCCTTCGAGAACCTAGTCAGGATTGACCAAGTCCAATACAACCTTCTCTAGAGAGGGAGGGTTGGGAGGCGAGAAGTCACATTCCCTTCATAATTGTATGAGGAAGTAACCTTTGGGGCATTGAAAGGTTGTCCATTGAAGGGGAGAGTCGAGCCAAGGTTGTATAAAACAAAATATGAAGAGTAAAACAAGTCTTGAGTTGGAAGGTGAGGAAAGAGTTTAGAGAGTTTCCTAAATTAGAATGCAAGAGAAGCACGGGAAACATTCAAATCAAAACTCCTATGTAAAACGGGTTGAGGCACGGGTTTGCATTAGAATAAAATCATATAGTAAGCCTAGTGGAGAAAAGCAAAAGTTGCCTAAGTATACAAGCAATGGATCCGAGGAGGATCTATTAGACACTATAAGACTTGTAGAAACAATCTAGAGCTAGCAAATGGGCAGATGATAAAGCAATTTGGCTATGATCTTTTCTATTACCGCCTTAAAGAGTGTGGTGGGCTTGGTGCGGTAAGCCAGAAGCGCTCCCAAAATACATGGGAAGGAAATTAACAAAAGGCCTTTGTTGAAAGAGCTTAAATTGCTTCATGATGATAATGAAATAGTAGCAGAAATTTACAATACAAAATAAGATAAGCATGGAAGCGTGCAAGCATAATTGTAGTCCTAAAAGAATTACTTGTAAAGAGTTAAGCAGAACCGATTCGATGGTCTCAAGAAAAGATAGTTCATCGGAGGTCTACTTAGTCATTAGAAAAAGATGAAAGTACTACCACCCTCTTCTATTCAAATAGCACAATCAATGATGGACATAGAAAGTGAAGAAAAATGTCCTTGCACAATAAAAGAAAAATAGAGGAAATTTGGAAGTTTGAATGACAACAATGACAATGAACGAGAATGGTACAAGTGCTCCAAAGGGGCATGCTACGAGATGATATGAAAATTGTAAGTATGAAAACTAACAAACTATATAGTTATCTTGTGACCAAAATCGAGGGGGCACACAAAGGTAGTATCCTAGAAAAAAGGTATTGTGAGATTTTGTAGGTTATGGAGTCATTCAATAGAGGAGTGCCCATACATTTGAAGACCAAGAGTACACAGAGCTCTTTGCATAAAGGAGGAGGAGTCCACACCATCAAAACCCTGAGAATCCATCTCGGTGATTATCGAAATCATAGATGGCAAACTTCGCAGAAAACATCCAAGTCAGCAGTATTCGCTTGATAAAGCAGAGATGGTGAGTTTTCCAGGTACCATTTACTCACAAAGAAACTCTTGAGTTTTGTCAAAAGCCTCCACCAATTTTTTGGCAGTACTTGCCAAAACACAAAATGAAAAAAATTGCCAAATACATCAAAAATGCAAAACACAAAAATCGAAAAATAGTCAAAAACTCATGATTTTGCCTATAAATGCATGAATGCCCCTCACTTCCTTACATAGCACTTGGAGAGAAAATATTCTTCATAAAAATGTGTCAAATACCTAATTTCTCCTTAAATTGATAAAATTGTGTGAAATGGTGTGGGCAAGAAGCTTTATGGTTTCAAGGCCTTAGTGGGCTTGTGGTGCTACCCCTCGACCCTGTATGCTTAATGGGAATCTTGGCTACCCCAGATCTATTAGGCGTTGCCCTACATACCCCGCAAAGGGGTGTCAATGGTGTTGCAAATGGTTTGCAAAGATTAGAACATCTCCCCAAGTTTTCATTAGACTAGGATAGACGAAGATGTCAAATGTTGTAATATGCAATTTATAAATTATGATGATGATTTTTAAAGACAATCATCATAAATTCATAATAGTTGCCAGGTAACTATTGTATCAGGATTTCGCATGATGATGCAATTTTGTACTCAATTTGTATTCAAATGAATCAAATTTAATAGAGAACACTTTTGTACTCATTTATGTACTCATTGGATTCATCTTGTCAATGAATTTTGCAAAAAAAAGTGTTTCTAAAGTAATTTAAGCAATTTTTTAAGTCGTCGAGTTTTTGCCAAGTCAAAATTTTTGGGCCTGCCAAGTTTTTGCCAAGTCGAAATTTTTTGGCCTACTAAGTTTTTGCCGAGTCCGAATTTTCCAACTATGTTCTCAATAGTTTGGGATTGGCTTTGAATTAGCATTTGTTTTGTTTGTATCATTTTTTTCATGGATAGCATAACTTGTGACGTTGTGGTCTTCTAGTGCAGGTTTGTCGATTGTTTCCCATGGCATGGAAGGGTGGGAAATAATTTAGTAGGCTTTGGCAACAGTGTTACAATGATCCCATTCATGATATTTGTACACAATGACAAAATTCAAAGACATTTTCAAAGCATTAGTAAAATATAAAAGATAACATACTGAGGTTTAATGGGGAGGACGAATGGACATTCTAACATTCTATGACATCTTGCCCAATGTCAAGGCTTCACGTCTATTCATAATATTATAGTTATGTGACATTGACATGACAAACTTAAAGTCTAAATGGAATTCAATTACATGCATTTAAATTGGGAAAACATGGCAATTTGAACCCTACACCCAAAACCTCTTATTCAATAGCCCATATATGTTTCTAAAAAAGGTGTGTTCGACCCAGCATTCCCCAACTGTCGAGCACTTATTAAATGTGATTAATCGTGTGTTTTTGTTGCTGAATGCTTATATGCATATATCTATTATAGTCCAATAACATGAATTGGATGTAATATTGCCCAACAAGAGGAGGCCTCAACATTTATAGGGCCCAATAGCAAGGATTTAGTCAATAATGGGGTTGGATGCCGGGCAAACCTTTTGATGCAACAAAGAGGCAAAAAGTAGGTATGGCCCAAGAGCAAACATTGATGTGACAACAATTTCCCTGAAGTTTTACTATTCTAGGAGTCAATGTGGCCCAATAGGCTTGGTTGAATAATGTGATTTGACTTAATACAATATTACAACCAAATAACTGCCTTCAACTTGAATGTGCTTAGAGAGAACACAGTGGTAGCTAAGAACAACAGTCCATTGTAGGCTGCACTATTGATAATAGTAAAACTTCAAGGAAACCCAAGGACGCGTCCCCTACCTAAAATGACCCATCCCTGTCCCCGAGACGTCCCGAGAACAAGGGGGCGGCTGGGGGACGGTCCCTTGGCGTTCCCTTTTTTGCCAAAACCCAAGAAATGTCCCAGAAACAAGGAAACAATCGGCAAGGAAAAGGGGGGTGGCTAACCGTCCCGAGGACAGCCAGGGGACGCTTAGACGTCCCTTGACCATCCCAGGGATTGCCAACCGTCCCCCACATTTTTGCATGTTATAAAATTTAAAAAAACACATTTTTTTAATTTATTTTTAAAAAAAAGCCTTGATTTGTGGCTTGTGTGAGCCCCATCCATATAATGAGAACCTGGCGTCGGCTCAAAACCCTTATTTTCTTAAGTCTTTAGGTGTATTTTAAGTTTTTTTGAGAATTCTTAGTAGACAGAAGAGAAGGGGCGCAGCATATTTTTGCTTGTAATTTGAAATATAAAGCAAAAACTCACAAAATGGAAATGCAGAAGTTGTTAATATACTGAAACAATAAGATCATGAATATCAGACATACCAAGAAATCTCCAGTTATTTTAAATAAAGAAGTTGCCAGATCTACAGCTGGAAATGATGAAATCAAGCATAAAGGCACGCCAAATCTCCAGAACACATTTCTCCTGCTCAGAAACTGGACACAATGCTCTAGAAATACTGGACGCCCATGATGGAAGACTAAAACCAAGCCAAAGGGAGGCGTTTCACATTATTCCTTCACACGCCTCTTTCAAGGCACAATTCCCAATGAAGGCCGTACGGCTATGAAAAGAAAGGAAGGAAACCCTGCTGGAAACCTCTATCTGTGAAGAAGGATGCGCCCCCAGTAGAAACCCTCAATTATTGTAAACAATAAGCAAACTCAAAATTAATAAACTCTGTATGAATCTGTAGAACCTCTGGCTGAAGCTCTCAACATGCACTGATTCGACTAATCTTTCACAATCTCAAGAGTGCTCACACTGAAGAGGTAACGTTCTTCAATGGCAGTTGTTCAAACCCTGATCACAGGAGAATGCACAGGCAAAATGCTCAAGGCAAAGAGAAATGGTCAAAAGATAAGTTTCATTTGCCAAGGAAATGCTTTATACCTAATTGGCACGCATTTCAAGAAAGTACGGCCTTTTGCATCATTTAAATCTTTTAATTTTTAATTAAGTCTTCTCCATAGTTTAAGACTTAATTCTTTGAGCGCACTTTTAATATTTTAAATCATTAAAATATTAAATCCCTTTTTTGAACACTTTTTAAGTGATATAAAATATTATTAAAGTCAATGTAACTTTAATAAAACATTAAGTTAAATAATTAACTTAATCACTTAAAATTCCATAACTCGCTCAAAACTCAGAGTATTCACGTGCTGTCAGAAACTATGGACTCCTTAAATGCCAACGCTCGCTATGATCCAATCACTGTCCACTGAAAACAAGAACAATCAAACTCTCCAGAATGCATCACTGACCCTCTATCCAAACTGGCTAGCCCACAAGGGTCCAATAAAGGGCTAACACCGCGTTCACGGCTGTCTAGCCAGTATCGCGATCCGCCCCTCCGAGGCTAGCGTCCACAAAAAACGGAAACTCAAAAGCGGATCTTGAAAAATCTTTGTCACTCTCCCATGTCGCATCCTCTGCCGGTAGATCCCTCCACTTAACCAAGTATTCCCTGATGACCCGCCTCCGAAGATGACGCTCTCTGGAGTCCAGAATGGCCTCAGGTATCAAAACTAGTTTCCCCTCATCATCCAGGGGTGGCAAATCAATAGAAGGAATTACGTGTTGTCCCAACGCCTTTTTGAGGCGCGACACATGGAACACGTCGTGAACTCTACTGTCCACCGGAAGATCCAACTCATAAGCCACTTGACCCACACGTCTGACAACTCTGAAAGGTCCATAGTACCGCGGCTTAAGTTTCTCAGAGCCCTTCTTATGAAGGGTAGACTGCCTATAAGGCTGAAGCATCAGGTACACCAAATCATCGATCTCGAAAGACCGCTCTACTCGTCTCTGATCAGCATATTGTTTTTGCTGATTTTGGGCTTTCTGTATATTCTCTCTGAGTGCCCTCATAATATCCTGGTTCTCCTGTAATAAATCACTAGCACTGGGAACTCTACTGTCACTCAGTAATAAGTCAAGAAAGCTCGGAGCGTCATAACCATATAATGCTCGATAAGGTGTCATCTGGATGCTCATGTGATGGGTGGTATTGTAACAATACTCACATAGGTATAACCATCTCACCCATGCCTTCTGCTGCCCTGAACTATAGTTACGCAAGTACCCTTCCACCCATTTGTTGATGATCTCCATCTGCCCATCTGTCTGGGGGTGGTAGCTGGTACTAGGGGTGAGCTCTGTCCCGCAAAGTTTGAATAACTCTGCCCGAAATGTAAACTTGTTGTCCCACATCCTTGACCTCTTTGCGGGGTAAGCGTAACGTCCCCGAATATATCTCGCAGGAAGAACAAATCGCCACACAGGTAGCGGTGTCGCGTAGTAGTGATTAGAAAAAGTGTGCATATTTAAATAATATTCTAATATCCACTAAGTCCATGAACAAACAATCCCGCCATACCGAGCCAAGGAAGCGGTGAAGCAAACTGCGGTATGTGGTAACAACGTTACCGACAAACAAGGAGCATTCCGCGACATCTTGGGAAAGGTATAGGACTAGAACCCTTCCAAGAGAATCTCTCGATACGCCCTATAGATGCTTATAGTACGGGGATGTCTGCCGTAGGTGAAGATGTGTAATGACCTCAAACACGTCCTCATCACCAGAACACCGGTAAAATCACTCGCTTTGTGGAGTAATGGGTGTCACAGAGTAATTCTTGTCATCCTGTACTGATCCATCTACTATGCTAGAAGCCCATGGGTCCTTAGCATACTCTGCTACTATCAGATGTCTCCAGTCCTCTGAAACCAGTGTAATAGAACTCAAGTGAGGACGGCGAGATAAAGCATCAGCAACCACATTCTGAGTGCCCTTGACATAGGAGATGTCAAAATCGTAAGACTAAAGCTTGCTGACCCATTTTTGTTGTCTCTCATTAAGATCTCGCTGCCCAAGAAAATGCTTCAGACTATTATGATCGGTTTTCACAGTGAATTTACTACCAATCAAATACTGCCTGAATTTGGCCATGGCATGCATAATGGCCAACATTTCCTTATCATAGATACTGAAGCTCCGTTCAGGACCTCTTAGCTTCCTGCTCTCGAAAGCTATCGGGTGTCGATCCTGCATGATAACTGCACCAATACCCTCACCACTGGCATCGCAATGTAACTCAAAGGGTCTAGTGAAGTCAGGTAGAGCCAAGACTGGACACGTAGTCATGAGAAGTTTGAACTTCTCAAAGCACGCCTGCGCTAGTGGTGTCCACACAAAAGCACCCTTCTTAGTTAAATCAGTTAGTGGCGCAGCATGCCGCGAGAACCCACTAACAAACCGACGATAGAAGGCACACAATCCTACAAAACCCCTGAGCTGCGTCAAAGTCTCAGGTGTAGGCCAATCAATGATGGCTCGAACCTTCTCTGGATCCATGCTAACTCCTGCACCGCTGATGATGTGTCCCAGATATAAAAGCTCTGCCATGCCTAAAGCACACTTGGACTCCTTGGCATACAAGGACTCCCTGTCAAGTATACTCAGTACCTCATCCAAGTGAACCATGTGTTCCTCCCATGATTTGCTATAAACCAGGATATCGTCGAAGAACACCAATACAAATTTCCTCAAGTGAGGATGGAAAACCCTGTTCATTGTAGACTGAAACGTGGCTGGAGCATTGGTTAACCCAAATGGCATAACCAAGAAATCAAAGTGTCCACAGTGACATCTGAACGCAGTTTTCTCTATGTCCTCTCGGACTCTGATCTGGTGATAACCTGTTCTCAAATCAATCTTTGAGAAGTAGCAAGCTCCATGAAGCTCGTCTATCAACTCATCTATCCGAGGAATAGGATACCTGTTCTTTATGGTTTTCCTGTTGAGCATTCTGTAATCAATACACATCCTAAGTGTACCATCCTTTTTCTTCACCAAAACAACTGATGAAGCAAAAGGTGACTTACTCAACCTGATGTGCCCCATAGCTAAAAGCTCCTGAATAGTTTTCTCAATCTCATCTTTCAGACGCTTGGGGTGCCGGTAAGGAGTAATCATGATCGGTTTCGTGCCCTCATCCAACTCTATAATATGCTCAATACCTCTATCAAGAGGTCTACCAGGTGGAATTGCACTGAACACCTTCGCATGTTTGATTCGAAGTTCCTACACATCTGGATGGTATGAAGAAGCTTGCTGATTCAACTGTGAAGGCATTAGCTTGCACTCAGCAGCCCACTCTACCATATCATTACGAATCAAGCGTTCCATTCTACGGAGTGAAATTTCTCTGAGGTTGCTGTCCTTGATGGCTTTTAGAATATGATTTGTGCCATCAACGGTGAATTTCATCTCCATGTCACGCAAATTAAGCGTGAACTCACCTATTGCATGAAGCCACTTCATGCCAAGTACTATGTCCGTACCTCCCATGTTTACAACATAAAAATCTGCCTTGAACTCAAAATTGTTAAGTTTCAAAGGCAAGTCAGGTATCATCCTCTCACAGTTGAGAGTGTATCCATCTGCAACCTTCACACGTATGCCTTCAAACTGCTGAGTTTGAATTCCCCGTTTCTCTACTAACCGTGAATCAATGAAATTGTGGGTTGCACCTGTATCTAAAAGAGAAATGACCCTTTGACCAGCTAGGATTCCACGGAGTCTGAAAGAACCCTCTTTCTGCATGCTGGACATATGAGCCTCTTTTAGTTCTATTTCCACTACAATTTCTGCCTCGTTCTCTGACTCTTCTCCATCTGTATCATAGATTGGAGCTTGCTGATCAGAAAAATCAGTCAATGCTTCTCCCTCATAAAACCACTCCATGTGCTTGTTTTGCCCTTTAGGTTTGAGGGGGCAGTCATGATTAAAGTCATACGGACCTTTGCAGTAAAAACAGAGTTTCCTTCTTCGTAAATCATTCATAGTTTCTCGATCTAAAGGGGCTGCAAATTTCTTTTTCTGATCTGCATTATCATCCTTCTTTGGATCTGATTTATTCTCCGTGTATGAGGTGGTAGGCTTCGAGCTAAAAGGCTTACGAGGTGTAGATAGCTCCATGCTGCGAGCTTTCCTCATTGCCTCCTGTAAAGTAGGTGGATCAAATGCTTTTATCCAACCTTTCATGGGCTCGAAAAGACCTTCAATAAACAATATGACCAGCCTTCTCTCTGAGATCCCTGTCACCATAACAGATAGTCTTTGGAATTCACCAATGTACGAATCCAAGCTACCTAACTGTTTCAGCTGTGCTAAATCTCTGAAGAAAAGCTCAGGATCCCTTCTGTCAAATCTCTCTACCAGTCTATCAGTAAACTCCTGGTACGAGGTAATCCTGTCATGATGAAGAGTAGTCATACCATGAATCCACCAGTCATGTGCTACGCCATCAAGATGAAGTGCTGCAAAACGAATGGCATCCTCCTCAGGCATGGGGCATAGTGTCAGGAATGTATCAAGTTTACTAACCCAGGCACGTGCTGTAACTCTACCACTGCCATCATAGTGAACTAAGGTTAGTTTGCTGGTTGCCTGTCTGAGATCATTCTGTTTGTGTCTAGGCCGCCTGTCATTCCTGTTCCTGGTGTGCTCTCTCTTCTGGCTCATGAATCTATCAAAGTTAAGGTGCTC